>JAJONR010000947.1:0-116204 GCA_029582245.1 Solanum etuberosum
TTGTTCTAGATATTCTTGATTTATCATTTTATGTAAAAGCTTTTGAGTAGGTTTCTACTTTCAGTTTATTAAGTCTTTTTAATTCTTCAATACAATTCGTCATATATTCTAGATATTCTTCGTTCTGAGTTTTTATATATTCATTTAGGTTTATGTATATTGATATTTGTGTTAACTTTATGTTATTCATTGTTTCTAACCAATACTGTAGGTAGTCGTAGTTAATTAATTAAAGCGGAAATATTATTATTTAATTAAATTATCTATAAGGTAATAGAATTGCAAGGATTAAAGGGCAAGCTATTGTCGTTTGTTGTAGGGGCAATTTAATTCGCTTGTTTTTCAAAGCATGCTGATACGTTAGAGAAGGAATGCCATTAATCAACTATTATTCTTCTTTTCTTGTGCAATTTTAATTATTTTGTGTGTACTAGATATTCCTATTGTAATGTCAATTAAGACTACATTATGAACTCTAAATCGATTCTAGCTTTATTATTTTGGCAAGTTCATATTATTTTCATATTGAAAGGGAAAACTAAATTACTATTTATTTATTTTTAAAAAGTCATTAGATACATTGTATATTGTTATATATTCTTTAAAATATAAAGTGGGGTAATTCATATAAAGTAAAGATGAGCTTGTAGTGTGCTACATAAATCGCCTGTGAAAGTTGACCTTATAATAAAAGGACCAACTCTCAAAAACTATATTCTAACAAAAGAGTTGCCCAAACTTGAAGGAATTGGAAGGAAAAGTGTATCCTTTCCCTGTCTCTGATGTCTCTGCAGTCCTTGAAAGAGTTGCTAGCCGACAAGGTCATTGAGTTTTCTAAATCAAAGAGAATAGATGAAGCCAACAAGATCAATGATCCAAATGAAAAAATATCATTTTAAATAAAAATATTATGACGTCGGCGGGAATAAAAAAAATCAAATTTGATGTTAAAAAAAAGATGATCGATGAAAATCGTGCTAGTGCCAATCTTAACAACAAGAAATATACGATGTCAGAAGCTATGCAACATATAGGCGCTCTATTGGGTAACCAAGGATTGAAGAATCAACCATCACACTACATTTTGGGAGCTTTGAAAAATTTGAAGCGCCTGCCTTGAAGAAAACATCGAATATGTTGTAGGCATTTTGAATAATAGTTTCATGAGGAAATGAGATCTCTTGACCGCTTACATATTGAGTATTTAAAATAAAGGAAAATGAAAAATAAAATAAAAACAAAAAAAACACTGTTTTCTCATCAAGTAGATAGATATATTCCTAGAGGTAAAATTACAACTTCCAAAATTGTCACTACTTAAAATATTCTTAAACTTCAACCTCTTTTTTAAACTTTTCAAGCACTTGTCTCACCATATATGATTAAACCCACAATGAAAATCACACTATTACCTTCGTCCCCAAGATAATTTAAGGATCCACCACAAAATTTAAAAATATAAACAAACTCAACACCACACAATTACTCATTACCATTAAAAAGTACAAATCCACCACCATTATCAAATACCAGTTTTTTCTTGTTCACCATCTTCAATATTCACTTATTTGCCACCCATCACCTACAAATCTGTTGTTATGTTTTATTTTTTTAAAAATCAATCATTAGTTTTATCAACCACCAACAAATTCGAAAAGCAAAATCTGGTATAATGGAGATGATGAAATTGAATAATAATTAAAATTGAATATTATTGGGGGTGGGAGAGGTGGGGGAGAGGATTTTGTTAGAGGTGGGGGAGGATGGATGGAAATCAAGTATGGAAAATAATGGAAAAAAATAAAGAAGAAGAAGCTAGTGTGGGGTGTGGGGTGGGGGTAGGTTGGTGGTAGAAAGAAGATTTTGATTTTTTTTACTTTTTTTTTATGTAACACACATTTCTTTTTTCTTTTTCACCACGTCATTTTTAGGAGATAAAAAAATTCATTTTTAAATAGTAAATGTATGTAATAGGTCATCATGATTGTTTAAGTGAGTAACTGACTTTTCAAAACAAGTTTAATAGTGAATTTATGCCTTTATGGACATAAAATGCAAAAAAAATTGTATATATGTATATAGCCTACAAAATTAATTCTCTCTTAGTTTCATTCAATAGTGACATTTGCGGTTGGAGATGGTAGGTATTTCGTAGAATAAGTCAAGGTGCGTGAAAGCTAGTCCGGATACCAAAGTCATCAAGAAAATTAATGAAGTATTCCAACAATTTTTAATACAAAATGGGTTGGAACCTTGTTTAATCAAGAGGAAAATGGCCTACCCGAAACTCGGAATAGGCCCAAACAAATTCCCATGTTATCTAATTAGCAAAATAATTTTTTTTCCTAAAAAGCAACACCCAAAAATCTGATAGATATGACGTGGAAGCTTCTTTGGGTCTCTCATCTTCACCTCTTTGAAGCTCGCATGTTCTATACTGGCATTGCTCCTTGAAATTTTTATGATAAGGACAATGTCTCTGTCACTCTTGATTCTTAGTCAATGCAAGTGGCCATTCACTCCTCTATTGCTGTACTTCCTCTGATGAGCTTCTGATTTCTCAATATAGATCTAATGAAGCATCTTCCTTTACATATGTTCTTCATTTTCTGTTTAGAAATATGTTATCTACTTCCTTCATGTAATGACCCTCAAGATCATTTTGTGCAAATGCCTTCCTTTCATTGTTCAGAGTTTTTCTATAGTGACCCAAGTCACTTATAACTTGTTGGGACTTCTAGTTCGGTCACCAAGTCTTTTGTTTGATTTTTATGAAAGTCTCTGTGTTTTGGGACAGTTGAAACTTGAATATTTGACTTCGGTCAAATGTTTAGGAAGACGGCCTCAGAATACAATTCTGACAGTCCCATCAACTTTAGAAGGGTCATATAGGTCTAGTGGAATAGTTGGACCATACCCCGAGGCTTTTTGTGTGACTTTATGCCATTAAGTGTTTTATCTTTAATGCTTTAGCAAGAGTTTTACTTTAGTTAACATTCTTGGCAAAGGATCTCAGATCCGACTTCCATTAGTGTGATTAACTCTGAATGTTGAGTGTGGCGTAGAATATCCTTCTATGCGATTCTCAAGACTTTTAGGCTAATTCCAAAAATCTCTTGTTGATTTTGGCTAAAATTAGAGTTTTAGTGTGGGACCTACTTTTTATTTAGACCACCTCGGTTGGAAGTTTTGATTAATTATTGAGTCTAGAATGTCAAATTTGGTGGGGTTGCATATCTCATTTGTGTGCACGGGGTTCTGAACCAATTCCTAGCACTCGAGAAGAGTCTAGAGACTTAGCTTGAAATTTTTGGTGCCCCAATTTTGCAAACCTAGTGTCGCTTTTCCATCCTTCACTTTAGCAGCCAAGGCTTCGCTTTAGCGAGCTAGCCCAGCTAGGAGACATCTGTTTTAGGGAGCACTACTTTTAGCAGCTAAGGCTTTGCTTTAAGGATCTTCGCTAGCTTAGACATATCGCTTAAGCGGCCCTGGCATTGCTTAAGAGACCTCCACTTTTGTGGCCCGAGGATCACTTTAGTGAGACCCGCCTATCATTCCATGCTGCTTAAGATACATTAGTTGTTGCTTCTGTGACACTGGCATCAATCATAAGATTTGACGGAAACAACTCTCACTTTTAGTTTTTAATTCTGATTGTGAGAGCTTTGGGACACCGTAATTGGTGATTCAAAGCATGATGTGTTCGTGGAGTAAAGGGATACGTGTTGGAGTATTTAGGGAAAATTGTGGATCCTTGGTTTAAGGTAAATTTGACCCTCAAGATGCTATCCAACCTTTATTTTTCCACTAATGGCGTTTTGTGATGCATGTTGTTGTTTTCTGTGTTCAAAGCCCAGAATTGTGTTCAATTTGAGATACGAGTTCAGGGTGGTATATTGGACCTTTTGGTGGTGTAAAACCTCGAAATCTAGTAGGCTAAACTAGGGCTAAGTGAGAGGGCACGAGCCAAGAAAGTGAGCTTGGGCAGCCTTCACCAAGCACTGCTCACCTCCCACGACCACCATGACGGCTCATGGTGATGGGCGTGATGAGCTAGGCAGTGAGCTCCCAAAACTAACCAAAATGTTAGACCCTCCCACGAGCCACTTGACGGCTCGTGAAGGCAACCACGGGCCATGGGAGAGGGCGTGGTCTAGAGTTAGTTTTTTGGGGAAGAGGGGTGGCAAACCAAGCCACTGGTCAAGGGACCACGGGCACCACTACGGGCCGTGTGACCCTTGACGGGCCGTGGTGCCCCTCGTGGAGGTGGTTCGGCAAGTGTTAAGTTAGGGGCTAATGGGTCTTTTCCAATTTTAATTAAATCAAAGCTATGTCATTTTCCCCAAGCCTAGGACCCCTATATAAGTGATTTTAACCCCAAAACTCACCCATCCAAGTTATTTATTTCAAAAACCCAAAAGAACTCCCAAGTTCTTCCTCTCAAATATTTCTCTCTCTAGAACTTGAAGAAGAAGAAACGGGTAGAAGCTAGGATCAAGGTCAAGTCTCCATTCCTCAAGAAATTGTGGGCTTTGATACTAAGGTATGATAGTTTTAATCCATGGATTCCATCCATTCATAGAGTTCCCAAATCCCTCTATTTCAAATGTTAGAATTCCCCAATTGAGTTAGGGTTTTCTTCAATTGTCATGGGTTCTCTTGATTATTGATTTAAATGATTAAATTATGATCTCTTATGCATGAATTGATGAAATACTATGGTTTTATGATGATTTCCCCCATGAACCCATGTAATCCCCATGTTTTCAAGTTATGAGCATATGAGGTGGGATTTTGATTATGAAGGAAGAGTTTTATGAAATTAAGCATGTATTGCTAGATTTACATGAATCTATGATGAAATCCATATCTATCCCATGTTTTCTAAATGTTGATGAATGGAAATGGGTTTTGAACCTTGAAAGGTAAATTATGGAATTATGTATATTCTTACGAAATCTATGCAAATATTTTAAGGATACTTTGAGAGTAAAGTATCAATGATGATGATGTTCATGTGTTATTGAAAGAATTTTCTCATATACACATGAAAGGATGATGTGAAAGGTTTTCTCACATAATAAGGATTCTAAGGATGAAAGGTCTTCTCATCTAATTGAATCAAAGATTAAGAGCTATCTAAATGAAATCTAGCTTGGATTCATTATTGAATGATACCTTTCCATGGACAATGACTTAGCTTGGATTGGCAAGATGACGTGCCCTTCCATGGATAATAAGAACAAGTAAGAAATGACTATTCTGTGAGATTTATGCTTAGCACCGAGAGGATATTGAGAGTGAAGCTCTCCGATGAGTACAGGTCGGGTTTCTAGAAGCAATATCCTTATCCCTTTCCTATGTGCCACCATAGGATGATTGTCTATATAGACATTAGCTAGTGGATCCACCAAAGCTAGATGTTATGGTCCTTACCTAGCCAAGTAGGAGAACCCTTTTCGGTGTGGGAGACACCGGGGGATCATGTTGTAGCTCACATGGTCTCTATGTCGGTTAAGGCTAATCCCCCACATTAATAATGAACTAAGGTTACTTCAAGAAGTATCTCATATGTGTTCTAAGGTTTCAAATGATGTTAGATTTCATTGACCATGGTTTTATGACTTATGTTTTCTAACCCTTTTATATCATGTTTTAGCTTGGTCGATTGCATGTCATGAAAAGTCCCCTTTTTGCATGATTTAAATATTTTATGGATAGCTATCATACTTGGTACATTATTTTGTACTAACGCATACTCTTGCCTACAGTTCTCCAAATGTAGGGTCCGACAGTCAGGTTTCTCAGTTTCGTGGCTAGTGGTTGATTTTGAGATTTTTGAGCTTTGGTGAGTCCTCATGCTTCGAGGACGGAGTATCATTGTTTCTAGTTTCCTTAGTGTATTTCAGTTTTGGACATGACGTATGGGCTAGGCCCATTTCATTTTATTGTACTAGATGGCTATTGAGATAAATGTTTTAGACTTCCGCTTTTCTTTTATAAAACTATTGGACTTGGACTATTGTTTTACTCTTATTGTTCTATTTCTTATGTTAAGAAAGCTAAGTGTCCTGTATGGGATCCTTCGGGGTTCTATACGCCATGTTACATCTAGGGGGTACCCCTGGGTCGTGAAAAACTTGGTAATCAGAGCACAAGGTTTAGAATGGTCCTAGGATGTCTCATAAGCTACGTCGAGTAGAGTCTTGTTCACGAGTGTGACGCGCGGCTCATTTATGAATTAGAGGCTACAAGATGATTAGGAAACTCCAGTTCTTTTATTACTCTAAATTCGTGAGATAGAGTTCAACTCTATAAGGTCTTCCTAATCCTTATCCGATGTTCTACAGTATATGGCTACTCGAAGAGCTTATGCTAGAAGGAATATGAGGGAGAATGAGGAACAAAAATCTCCTCCCCAAGCTCCTCATGTTTCAGTGGATCCTCTGTCTAAGAAAGTGACTAATGCGGAGTTTAGGGCTGTTTTTCAAGTGTTGGCTCAAACCGGGATGGCCCAAGCCAATAGGGAGGTTGCGGTTCCCGTGAATCCAAATGTGGGTACGACGACATCTAGAGTGAAAGACTTCACTAGGATGAATCCTCCAGAGTTTCATGGTTCCAAGGTTGAGGATGATCCTCAAGAGTTCATTGATGAGGTCTATAAGGTTTTGATGATCATGTGAGTGACGCCGTTGGAAAAGGCGGATTTGGTCGCTTATCAACTTAAAGGTGTGGCTTAAATTTGGTACAACCAATGGAAAGAAGGGAGATTGGAAGATGCGGGTCCTCTTAATTGGGAGAAGTTTAAGGCCACTTTTCTGGATAGGGTCTTTCCCCTTGAGATGAGGGAAGCCAAGGTGCTTGAGTTCATTAACCTTTGACAAGCAAGTATGAGTGTGAAGGAATATGCTCTAAAGTTCACACAATCGTCTAAATATGCTCAAACAATGGTTTCTGATTCAAGGGCAATGATGAGTAAGTTCATTTCGAGTGTGTTCGAATTGGTGGTTAAAGACTGCAGTACCGCCATGCTCATAAATGAAATGGAAATCTCTCGTATCATGGTTCATGCACAACAAATTGAGGAGGAGAAACTTAAGGAAAAGTCTAGGTAGACAAAGAGGGCTAAGACCGGTGATGGAAATTTCTCTCATGCAAGGTCAGATGGACATGGTCGTCCTAGATTTTTACAAAGGTTTCCCGGTCAAGGTTCCTCCAATTCTCCTTCTAAGTTCAACAAAGATAGGGTGTCTAACCCTAATACTCAAGGAGGAAATGGTAGTGGATCTTCATTGCCCATATCTACTTGTACTAGGTATGGAAGAAAGCACGAGGGTAAGAGCCTAGCCGACACGGATGGTTGCTTTAGTTGTGGTAAAAGTGGTCATAAGATGAGGGATTGCCCGATGGTTACAGCTAAAGGAAGAGAGTGCAAGAAAGCTCCTCCTAGTGGTTTGGGTCCCAATGCTCCAAAGCAAAACCACTTCTATGCACTTCAGACTCGTGGTGAAAAAGAGGGTTCTCCCGATGTGGTTACCAGTATGTTGAAAGTTTTCCAATTTGATGTTTATGCTTTACTTGATCCAGGTGCTACCTTGTCTTTTGTGACGCCATATGTGGAT
This sequence comes from Solanum etuberosum, assembly GCA_029582245.1. Classification (NCBI taxonomy): domain Eukaryota; kingdom Viridiplantae; phylum Streptophyta; class Magnoliopsida; order Solanales; family Solanaceae; genus Solanum; species Solanum etuberosum. The sequence continues at coordinate 7,623 of JAJONR010000947.1, forward strand.
ATGATGTTTGATGTTCTTCCGAATGTGTTGGTAGATCCTTTTTCCGTCTCTACTCATGTTGGTGATTCTATTGTGGCTAAGAGGGTCTACAGAAAGTGTCCCATTTCCTTGTCCCATATAGTTACTCTTATTGACTTGGTAGAGCTAGATATGCTAGATTTTGATGTTATTGGATTGGCTGCACTCATGATATGCTTCTATTGATTATAGAACTTGTGTAGTCAAGTTTCAGTTTCTGAATGAGCCTTTCCTAGAGTGGCAATGGGGAAATTTTATGCCTAAGGGTCAGTTTGTCTCTTATCTTAAAGCTAGAAAGATGATTTCTAAGGGTTGCATTTACCATCTAGTTAGGGTGAGGGATGTGGATTCTGAAACCCCTATTCTTGAGTTGGTCCCCATTGTTAATGGGTTTTCAAAAGTGTTCCCAGAAGATTTTCCCGGTATTCCTCTCGAAAGGGAAATAAACTTCGGTATTGATCTACTCCCGGATACGTAACCTATTTCTATTCCTCCGTACTGTATGGATCCGGCAGAACTTAAGGAGTTGAAAGAACAATTGAAATATTTGTTAGATAAGGGTTTCATTCAACCGAGTATCTCTCCATGGGGTGCTCTTGTTTTTTTGTTAGAAAGAAGGATGGTTCTCTTCGTATGTGTATTGACTATCGTCAGTTGAACAAGGTGACCATTAAAAATAAGTATCCTCTTCCAAGGATAGATTATTTGTTTGATCAACTTCAAGGAGCAAGTTATTTCTCTAAAATTGATCTTTGATCGGGTTATCACCAATTGAGGGTGAAAGAAGATGACATTCCGAAGATGGATTTTTGAACTCGGTATGGTCATTAAGAGTTTTGGTTATGTCATTTGGTTTGACTAATGCTCCAGTGGCTTTTATGGATTTGATGAATAGGGTGTTTAGACAATACCTTGACATGTTTGTAATTGTATTCATTGATGATATATTGATATATTCAAGGAGTGAGAATGAACATATTGATCATTTGAGGATCGTGTTGCAAATTCTTAAGGACCAACAACTTTTTGCAATGTTTTGCAAGTGTGAGTTTTGGTTAAGGTCCGTAGCTTTTCTTAATCATATTGTTTCAAGTAAGGGCATTGAGGTAGATCCTAAGAAGACGGCTGCGGTCAAGAGTTGGCCTAGACCTCTATCCCCTTCAGATATTAGGAATTTCTTGGGTTTGTCAGGGTACTATAGAAGATTTGTTGAGGGATTCTCTTCAGTTGCCTCTCCTTTGACTGCTTTGACTCAATATAAAGCTAAGTTCATATGTTCTGAAGCGTGTGAGAAGAGTTTTCAAGAGTTGAAAGATAGACTTACTTCCGCTCCGGTGTTGACCAAACCGGAAGAAACTGATGGCTTTGCTGTTTATTGTGATGCCTCGAGAATTGGGCTAGGATGTGTGCTTATGCAAAATGGGAAAGTTATTGGCTATGCCTCAAGACAACTTAAGATTCATGAGAAGAATTATCCTACCCACGACCTAGAATTAGCGGCAGTTGTTTTTGCCTTAAAGATTTGGAGGCATTATCTGTACGGAGTTCATGTTGATGTGTTTATCGATCACAAGAGTTTGCAATATGTGTTTAGTCAGAAAGATCTAAATCTTCGCCAAAGAAGGTGGATTGAGTTATTGAAAGATTATGACATGAGTGTTCTCTATCACCCTGGTAAAGCTAATGTGGTGTCGGATGCTCTTAGTCGGTTATCTATGGGTAGTGTTGCTCATATTGAAGAAAAAAAGAAAGAGTTGGTTCGAGATGTTCATAGATTGGCAAGATTAGGTGTTCAGTTAGTGGACTCCACCAAGGGTGGTGTTATGGTTCACAACAGCTCCAAATCATCTTTTGTGGCAGATGTGAAAGCCAAGCAAGGTTTTGATCCAATTTTGTTGGATTTAAAAGAAGTGGTGCTTCAGAAATTGGTTGAGGCTTTCTCCCAAGGCGGAGATGGTGTGCTTAGATATCAAGTTCGTTTATGTGTTCCTAATGTTTATAACTTGAGGGAACAGATCTTGTTAGAAGCCCATAGTTCGAGGTATTACATTCACCTAGAAGCCACCAAGATGTACCGTGATATGCGGGAGGTCTATTGGTGGAATGGGATGAAGAAGGATAATGCGGAGTTTGTGCCCAAGTGTCCAAATTGCCAACAAGTGAAAGTTGAGCATCAGAAACTGGGAGGTTTTTCCCAAGATATTAGCATCCCTACTTGGAAGGGGGAAGATTTGAATATGGACTTTATTGTCTATTTGCCTCCCACCCGGCGACAACATGACTCGATTTGAGTTATAGTAGATCGGATGATGAAATCGGCTCATTTCCTTCCCATCAAGGTTTCCTATTCGGCGAAAGACTATGCCAAGTTGTACTTGAGAGAAATGGTAAAGTTGCATGGAGTGCCTTTGTCCATCATTTCTGATTGTGGTACCCAATTCACTTCTCAGTTTTGGAAGTCTTTCCAAAAGGGTCTTGGCACTAGGGTTAAACGTAGTACGGCCTTTCATCTCCAAAACTATGGGAAAGCGGAGTGTACTATCCAAATATTAGAGGATATGTTAAGAGCTTGTGTGATTGATTTTAAGGGTAATTGGGATGACCATTTTCCATTGATTGAGTTTGCTTAGAACAATAGCTATCAGTCAAGGATTTATATGGCTCCATTTGAGGCATTGTATGGTAGGAGGTGTAGGTCTCCTATAGGTTGGTTTGAGGTGGGTGAAGTTGCCCTAATAGGTACCAAGTTGGTAAATGAGGCCATTGAGAAAGTTCGACTTATTAGCGAAAGGTTGAAAATGGCTCAAAGTCAGCAAAATTCTTGTGCCGATGTGAGAAGAAGAGATCTTGAATTTGAAGTTCATGATTGGGTTTACTTGAAAATCTCACCCATGAAGGGTGTAATGAAGTTTGGGAAGAAAGGGAAGCTTAGTACCCGCTATGTAGGCCCATATCAAATTTTGAGACGTGTTGGTAAGGTTACTTATGAGCTTGAATTGCCTAATGATTTGGCATCCGTGCATCCGGTTTTCCATGTCTCTATGTTGAAAAAGTGTGTTGGACATCCGACATTTATAGTTCCCTTAGAAGGTTTGGAAGTTAAGGAGAATCATTCTTATGACGAAGTTCTGGTTGAGATTTTAGACAGACAAGTCAAGAAGTTGAGGAATAAGTGTTGTGGAGGAATCAATTAGTTGAGGGTGCTACTTGGGAGGCCGAGGCCGATATGATATGCATGTTCATGAAAAACTTGTGTTTTGAAAGAAAATGAGTATACATGATTGATTTTACTCATGTTGATACTGCATTGAGTATGAGTTGCCATAGACTTCATGAGATGAGTTGTTAAACATGCTTTAGCTATGCTTTTTGATAAAGAATTGCATATAGGCTTCATGAGATTGTATTGAACATGCTTTTAGCTGGGAGATGGTAGTTCCTCCTTGGACATAAGAAAATTTTAAATTTCATGCATATTGGGTTGCTAGATATAGTTCCTACCTTCCTTGTGGTGCATTGAGTATGTTTAGCATGGAGTCGATGTTTCCTCCTTGATTTGTGCGTTAGATGAGATTGCATGCATGATGGGCTGTTAGTATTGAGTTTTTACTTCCAAAAGGTTTCTAGAATTTCATTCGAGGATGAATGTTCCCAAGGGGGAGATAATGTAACACCTCGGAATCTAGTAGGCTAAGCTAGGGCTAAGTGAGAGGGAAAGAGCCAAGGAAGTGAGCTTGGGTAGTCTTCACCAAGTACTGCTCACCTCCCACGACCACCATGACGACTCATGGTGGGGACCACGGATCATGGTGATGGGCGTGGTGAGCTAGGCAGTGAGCTCCCAAAATTGCCCAAAATGTTAGACCCTCCCACGAGCCACTTGAAGGCTCGTGAAGGCCACCACGGGCCGTCGGAGAGGGCGTGGTCTAGAGTTAGGTCTTCGGGGAAGAGGGGTGGCAAACCAAGCCACTAGTCAAGGGACCACGAGCACCACTACGGGCCGTGGTGCCCCTCGTGGAGGTGGTTCGGAAAGTGCTAAGTTAGGGGCTAATGGGTCTTTTCCGGTTTTAATTAAATCAAAGCTATGTCATTTTGCCCAAGCCTAGGACCCCTATATAAGTGATTTTAACCCAAAACTCACACATTCAAGTCATTATTTCCAAAACCCAAAATAAATCCCTAGTTCTTCTTCTCAAATATTTTTCTCTCTAGAACTTGAAGAAGAAGAAAGGGGTAGAAGCTAGGATCAAGGTCAAGTCTCCATTCCCCAAGCAATTGTGGGCTTTCATACTAAGGTATAATAGTTATCATCCATGGATTCCTTCCATTCATGGACTTCCCAAATTCCTCTATTTCAAAAGTTAGAATTCTCCAATTGAGTTAGGGTTTTCTTCAATTGTCATGGGTTCGCTTGATTATTAATTTAAATAATTGAATTATTATGAGGTGTGATTTTGATTATGAAGGAAGAGTTTTATGAAATTAAGCATGTATTGCTAGCTTTATATGAATCTATGATGAAATCCATATCTAACCCATGTTTTGTGAATGTTGATTATTGGAAGTGGGTTTTGAACATTGAAAGGTAAATTATGGAATTATGCATATTCTTATGAAATCTATGCAAATGTTTTAAGGATGATTTGAAAGTAAAGTATCAATGATGATGATGTTCATGTGTTATTGAAAGGATTTTCTCATATACACATGAAAGCATGATGTGAAAGGTTTTCTCACATAATAAGGATTCTAACGTTGAAAGGTCTTCTCACCTAATTGAATCAATGATTAAGAGCTATCCAAATGAAATCTAGCTTGTATTGGTTATTGAATGATACCTTTCCATGGACAATGACTTAGCTTGGATTGGCAAGATGACGTGCCCTTCCATGGATAATAAGAACAAGTAAGAAATGACTATTCTGTGGGATTTATGCTTAGCACCGAGAGGATATTGAGATGGATGCTCTCTTGTGAGTAGAGGCTGGGTTTTTAGAAGCAATCTTCTTATCCCTTACCTATGTTCCCCATAGGATGATTGTCTAGATAGACATTAGCTAGTGGATCCACCTAAGTTAGAAGTTATGGTCCTTACCTTGGCAAGTAGGACAACCCTTTTCGGTGTGAGAGACACCGGGGGATCATGTTATAGCTCACATGGTTTCTATGTCGGTTAAGGCTAATCCCCCACATTAATAATGAGCTAAGGTTACTTCAAGAAGTATCTCACATGTGTTCAAAGGTTTCAAATGATGTTAGCTTGCATTGACCATGGTTTTTATGACTTATGTTTTCTAACCCTTTTATATCATGTTTTAGCTTGGTCGATTGCATGTCATGAAAAGTCCCCCTTTTGCATGATTTAAATGTTTTATGCATAGCTATAATACTTGGTACATTGTTTTGTACTAACACATACTCTTGCCTACATTTTCCCAAATGTAGGGTCCGATAGTCAGGTTTCTCAGTTTCATGGCTAGTTGTTTATTTTGAGATTTTCGAGCTTTGGTGAGTCCTCATGCTTCAAGGACGGATTCTCATTATTTCTAGTTTCCTTATTGTATTTCAGTTTTGGACATGATGTATGGGCTAGGCCCAATTTCATTCTGTTGTACTAGGTGGCTATTGAGACAAGTGATTTAGACTTCCGCTTTTTTTTTATAAAACTATTGGACTTGGACTATTGTTTTACTCTTATTGTTTTATTTCTTATGTTATGAAAGCTAAGTGGCTTGTATGTGGTCCTTCGGGGTTCTATACGTCATGTTACATTTAGGGGGTACCCCTGCGTCGTGACAGGTTGGAGTCAAGTCTAGTATTTCCGACATGGGTGCCGCATTTCCCATTTTTACTCCAATTTTAGTTCATCTCTATTTTATGCAAATCTAGTGTCTAAAAAATCATAACATTGTTATTCTATTTTTGATAGATTAGCACCATTCTGAGGATGTTCGGAAGGGGAAAGATCCTGAATAGTGATTTAGAGCATGTACGATCAACCAAAAGGTTTACTACGACTTTTCATTCCTTTGATTGAACTTGATTACGTGAAAGCATGCTGATTTGTGTGAATTTAGGGGTAGGTTCTTTGTTGGTCATGCTCGATTCCTTAGAATCCATATTTTAGGCTTTTATCAGACTTTACAAAATAAGAAGCATGCCGATTGCTATTGTGAGCATCCTTAACTTGTGGCATGCCTTGGTTGTTGTTAGTACTGTGTGAGTTGAGAATGTTTGGCCTTAGTCTAGGCTTAGACTAGAGCTTACCGTAAACTTGTGATGTTTTGAGCCATTTGTCTTTATCTCTACTCCGCGATCGTTTGAGACGATGTAGCTCCCTGTAAACTAATGTAGCAAACATGGGTCTGGTAGAATGGTCCTTAGTTAGGTGACAGCTCAACTCTGTTTTCCCTTTTATTTCTCCGTTTCATCCTTGTGAGTGAATTGGCATTTACGCAGTCTATGATGGTTTTTTTCAGTGATTTGCCATCAACTTGTGTAATAAGAGTTGGAGTTGGTCCCTAATAAGATTAGAGATGGTCCCGTACTGTGGTTGGAACAGTGTTGTTTTAGATATGGTATTTGGAGTCGGTGGAGTTTGTTTCATATGGTTAGAGGTGGTACACCTGATTGCTCCTGATTTGAGGCTCTCGTATGCACCTATTTTTAGCTCATCTTCGTCTCCACTTATATATACCGTTTGATAAGATTAGAGTTATGATTGGATGAATTCCCTTTGATTAGATTAAAGGTTTGGCAAAGTTATTTCCCTTTGACAAGATTAGAGGTCCGATTTTGTGACTTTACCAGATCCTTAGAAGTATGTACAACAGTTGTAGTACGTGGAAGGCTGTGCAGTTCTAGTACTATCTTTATATTCTTGGTGTAGTTCTTAGCCCTTTTATGTACTTGTGGGGATTATGGGGGTTTGTTCAGCTTCTTATTTAAACTTGTGCACGAGTGTACCTTCTAGGTTTATGGGACCAATTAGGTTTTGTTACTTGTACATATTTATCATATGTTCTTCATACACTCATGTGCGTTCCTCTTAGCTATCCGTTCCTTGAATTATGTTTTTGTTTAGATTCTATCATCTCTTATTTCTCTTAGTTCTCTTGCTCGGTCGACCATTGATGCCATTTAGTACCTGTTATTTTGGTACTCCTGCTACACTTTGCATCTATTTTGCGAGGCATGTCCGAGCACCAACTATTATCATTAATATCTGAGCCTGTTGCAGCTTCAGTTCATGGGCGAGGGTGAGCACACAATGCTCTGGACTTTCTTGTCTCTATCTATATTTTGTTGGCTAGTCTTTTGCTTTTTGAGACAAGTCTTGTATTTTTGGTCCACTTTTAGGACTTTAATTTGTTCATATTAGAAGCTCTATACTTTTGACTTCCAAGTTATGGGAGACATCCTATTTTGTGTTTGTGTGTGTATATATATATATATATCACCTGTTCTTTAATTCAGTTGATAAATTATGGATTCTACTTTGTTTTTACCCTTATATACATTACTCTTTGTTCTGTGTTATGGGTTGGCGTACCTACTAGTGGGTTACAGTAAATACTATCATGACTTGAGAAATCGGGTCATGAAAAGTATGTATTAGAGCCTCAGGTTCACCGGTCTCAATGTATAGAGCTAATACATGTAGAGTATTACAAATTAGTGTGGAAATGTTTGTATCATATGATTTTGAAGCTACAGGGTGTCTTTAGGAATTTTCTCTTTTTTTTGTTGCTTCATACATTGTGTGTGTTTTGTTGGTTTCATGGAATCTCACTTGTTTCATTCTTTTGATGGATGGCTCATATGCGTCGCTCATCTTCCTGATAGAGAGAGGGATCTAGACCCTGCAACAGATCCTCAGGCAGCTCATGTTCCTCTTTAGCCACTGGGGGCAAGGGCCAGCCAATCCACCACCCGAGCCAGCTATGGCTCCCAATCTCTAGGCAGCCATTACTCAGCTCTTAATTTTTCTAGGAGGTATGCAATAGACTCTGGCTCCAGCTACAGTTGCACCAACACCTGCCTAACCAGGTCAACTTATATATAAGGCACCTCTAATTTAGGTATAATCTAATGGTGCCCAGCTCGTGATTGCAGTCGGAGCTATGCCGCTAGAGGAGTAGAAGATGCTTGGAGTGTTTTTGAAACTTTTACCTCTAAGATTTTTTAGGTCTATTGGAAAGGACACCGATGAACTTCTTACTACTTTCTGTGAGCAGCTATATATTTTGGGCTTAGTGGAGTCGAGAGGATCTGACTTCACTTGTTACCAGCTTGATCGGGCATCTAGGTAGTGGTGGCATTCTTATCTTTAGATAGGCCAACTGGGTCTCCTCTGATTTCGTGGTTAGAATTTTCGAATGCCATATTGCCCAGGTTCATTCCCTGTAATGTCAGGGCCAGAGATAGACTCCGGGATATTTTTTTGGGGTTGGAGGTAGGATCAATGAGTGTGTTTGGGTATGAGGTGAATTTTTACGATCTTTCCCACCATGTTATTATAATTCCTCCTACCGAAAAGGAGAGGGTTTAGTGCTCCGTCTAAGGTTTGAGACTCCAGCTGGAGATTGAAACTTAATCTAAGGTTTTAGTGGCCGTCCTTATCTAGATGTGGTCAACCATGCTTGTACTATTGAACAATTCCATTGTGAGGACTAATGGGCAGCGAGAAGAGGGCTAGGAACGAATGTAGATACAATAGGTCTTGTTATAGGCCCAGGGACTTCTTCAATAGTCCCCCTAGTAGTTTCAGTAGGGTCAATTTAGTAAGCATGTTCAAGCCTCACTAAAGTCTTCATAGACGGACCAATATAGTCGGGGTGGCTTCAACCCGAGTCATATAGAAGATGGTTTGCTGTAACACCTCATATTTGAAAAATATAGAAAATTGCAGGTTTTTCTAGAACTGGTGCCAGTACTGATAGAACCACAGACGGTATGTGGAATTACATACGGGTTGTAGGTGAAATAGTGGGTGGAAAGTTCAATAAATACTGAAATGTCTTGTCCTTGAATCTTTTTACGGTTCACTAGGACGATTCGTCATCCAAAGTACGAGTCGTAGGTAGGTCTCGTAGGTGAGTCCCAGACTAAGTAAAATCTTAAGAGTTTAAAGTTCAAATTACGGTGGCCATGTAGGGACCTTACATGGCTCCCGTCGTTCAAAGGACCAGAAATAAGTTTCTGAACCCCACCGATGGTTTACTAAGACGGTCCGTAGGTAGGTTCAATAGTCATAGTTCGCACCGTCAACGGTGGCCGAGAGTTATTTTTAGAGGGGCTCTTGGGTCATTTCCTAATTATTCTAACCCAATACTAAGTCTTTTTACCTTTATGTCAGGCCCTATATAATGATTTTTACCCCCAAATTAACCAATTTAATTCATTCCCCTAAATTTCTAAAAGTTGATTAAGTTCATCCTCTCAAATATTTCTGTCTCTAAGGAAGAAGAAGAAGTCTAGGGTTTCAAGATCAAGTTTCCAAGTTCACCATTAATTGTGAGCTTTCGGCATCAAGGTATGATAATATTCACCTGTGGATTCCTTTTCTCCATAGGGTTCCTAAATCTTCAATTTTTGCAAGGTAGAATCTCTAATTGAAGTTAGGGTTTTACTCAATTTCATGGGTTCTCGTCAATTATGATCTAATTTATTATTTTATGTCTTTTTATGCATGATTTGAAGTAATAGCATGTTTTAAGTTGAATTCCCATGAACCCATGTAAAATCCATGATTTGTAGACTATGATCATATGAAGAAGCTTTTGAACTACGAAAGATGAATTTATGAAGATATGTGTGTTCTTTATTAAATTGATGAAAATGATTTAAGGATGCTTTGAGAGTGAAGTATCATTGTTGTTGTTGTGAAAGGATTTTTCACATACACATGAAAGCATGATTGTGAAAGAATTTTCTCACATAAAGGATTCATAAGGTTTGAAAGGTTTTCTCACCTAAGATTAATCAAGTTTAAGGAGCTATTCTAATGATAAGACAAGTGACGATTGCCCATGTCTCATAATGATAAAATAAGTTAAGATAAATGACTATTCTCTGGGGTTTATGCTTCGCACCTACAGGATATCGAGATGGAAACGCTCCTTTAGTAGAGGTCAAATTTCTAGTAGTAATCTCATTACCCCATAACTATGTTCCACCATAGGTTTGTCTTAGATAGACATTACCTAGTGGATCCACGTAAGCAAGAAGTTCATGATTTTTACCTTCGCAAGTGAGGACACCCCTTTTCGGTGTGCGGTAGGCACCGTCCATGTTATAGCTCACATGGTCTATATGTCGGGTAAAGGTAAATCTCCCACAATAATGAACTTAGGTTACTTCTAGAAGTATCTCACAAGTCTTTAAAAATGTTTAGCTTTCATTGACCATGATTATAATTTATGTTTCTTAAACCCTTATTATCTTATGATTTAGCTTGGTCATTGAATGTCATGTAAAGTCCTTTTAGCATGATTTCACAACTTTTATGCATTGCTATCATACTTAGTACATTCCATGTACTAACAAATACTTTTGCCAAAATTGTTTCACTAATGTAGGGTCATACGCTTCAATCATGCACACTTGTGGCTAGCTGATCCGATTGAACATTGGAAACTTTGTGAGGCCTCATATATTCAAGGATGATGTCACTTTTATTGTTTGTTGTGATTTCAGTTTTAGACATTGTATGTGATGTATGAGTTACGTCCCAATAACTTTTCTTATGGTGTTGTCACGACCCAAGGTACCCCTTAGGCGTAACATGGAGTATGAGACCCCGAGAGGCCCCATACAAGACACTTAGCATTTATAACATAAGAAATAGAATGCAAAAAAAGAGATCAAGAACAACATTTCAAGTCCAAAATATTTTATAAAAGTAAAGAGGAAGTCTAAACACTTTGTATCAATAGCCATCTAATAGAATAGAATGAAATTGGGCCTAGCCCATACATCGTGTCCAACACTGAAAGTAAGAAAGAAAATTGAAAACAATGAAAATCCGTCCTCGAAGCATGAGGACTCACCAAAGCTCAAAAATCTCTCAAGTCAACCTCTAGCCACGAAACTGAGAACCTTGACTTTCGGACCCTACATTTGGGGAAATGTAGGCAAGAGAATGCTTAGTGCAAAATATGTACTATGTATGATAGCCATGCATAAAAACATTTAAATCATGCTTAAAGAGGACATTTCATGACATGCAATGACCAAGCTAAAACATGATATAAAAGGATTAGAAAACATGAGTCATAAAACATGGTCAATGCAAGATAACATCATTTAAAACCTTTGAACACATGTGAGATACTTCTTGAAGTAACCTTAGTTCATTATTATTGTGGGAATTAGCCTTGACCGACATAAAGACCATGTGAGCTATAACATGATCCCCCGGTGTCTCCGACACCGAAAAGGATTGTCCTACTTGCCAAGGTAGAACCATGAATCTGAGCTAAAGTGGTTCCACTAGCTAATGTCTATCTATACTATCATCCTATGGGGGCACATAGGTAAGGGATAAGGAGATTGCTACTAGAAACTTGACCTTAACACAGAAAGAGCTTCCATCTCAATATCCTCTCGGTGCTAAGAATAAATCCCACAGAGTAGTTATTAAGTCTTGACTAACATGGGTAGTCGCCACATGCCTTATCATAGGATAGCTCCTTAGACCATGCGTGAGAAAACCTTTCACCCTCCATTATCTTTTCATAATAGCTTTTAAGGCCCACATTCATGTCATGTGGCCAAGCTTCATAGAACATATAGAAAATCTCATCTATAAGCTTTCTTGAGTCATAAACGTACTTTCATGAACACATAGATAATCTCCTGTATAAGCTTTCTTGAGATATAAAGATACTTTCATGAACATACATTCTTTTCAATAATTCATAAGCTTCATCATAGTGTCAAAGTCAATGCATCTTCAAATTCATTTACATCTATTTCATAAATAGAAGACATGCATATTTTCATAAATTAATCTTTCATAGTTTAAGACCCACATTATTTCAAGATAGCTTAGAAAACATGGGTTATACATGGGTTCAAAATGGGTAATCATCATCATCACGGCCCGTCAAACGGGTCGTGATGAAATTTTGCCAAACAGTGCTTCACTATTTCGGGCACAAATTTTTACTTCGAGATGATAATTTGGCAAACTTGGTGGCGTTGGAGAGAGGACTCAGAGACCTTTAATTTGATAGTTTATGGGACACCTAATTCGTTTTGAGCTAAAAGATATGATCGTTTGAAGTTGACCCTAAATTCTAAGTCTAATGAAAACCCTTTACGGACGACTTCACGGTCCGTGTGAAGCTTCACGGGCTGTTTTGATGCCCGTGGTTCTTAACCAGTGGCTAGGGGAGGACCCCTACTTACTTGACCCCCTTCATGACTACTTTTACGGCTCGTCTGACTCTTCACAAGCTGTCTAGGGGCACGTGGGAGGAGCCTGCCATGGGGAGCATACTGCCTACTCTTTCACGAGCACCACCACGAGATGTGGTCCCCTTCATGGCCCGTGAAGGGCTCCATGAAGGGTTCCCTGGCTCAATAGAGGGCTGGTAACCTCCCACTTGACTCCCTTTCTAGACTCATTGATTCCCCGGTGTTACAGGTGTATTAGATGGCTTATTGAGACAAATGTTAGACTTCCGCTTTACTTTAGAAACTTTTTATATGAAATGCTATCCTTCGACTGTTTAAATTCTATTATCTTGTATGATGTATGCTAAGTGGCTTGTGTAGGGTGTCTCAGGGTCTTATACACCATGTCACGTCTAGGGTGTCCTTTGGGTCGTGACAAACTTGGTATCTAAAGCAAAAGGTTTAGAAAAGTCCTAGGAAGTCTCATAAGCCACATCGAGTAGAGTCTTGTTCATGAGTGTGAAGGGCGCCACATTTATGAATGAGAGGCTATAAGTGTTTAGGAAACTGCACTTCTTTCATTACTCTTAAGTTGTGCGATAGCGGTTAACCCTATATGTGTAACACCTCGAAAACCTCAACTTTGATAGAATAAGAGAGAAGGGCAAACCACAGAGGGGAACATGGGCCGTGAAGAGGACCACGACCCGTCACCCTAATTTTGGTGTTGTAACCAGCCTTTGTAGATGATCATGAGTACCTAGACGGTCCATGAATCATCGCACAAACCATGAAGTCGTCTGTGAAAAGAGGCACAGAATCCCTAAGCAACTGTGAAGGACGACAGTCGCCTAAACAGTCCCGGGAGCTTCTCACGGTTAATGAAGTCGTTTGTGAAAGGGGATGATCAAGTTTTGAGTTTTGGGTCAACTTTAAACGATCATATCCTTCAGTACAAAATGAATTAGGTGGCCCATTAACTATCAAATTAATGTTCTTTGAGTCCTCTTTCAACGCCACAAAGTTTACCTAATTCCGAGCCCGAAGTAAAAGGTTATGCCTGTTATAGTGAAGCACTATCAGAAAGGAGAAACTTCATGACCGGCTATACGGCCCATGAAGCATTGAAGGCTCCTGAAACCCTTCTTCTAAGTCACTTCGTCAATTTTTAAGTTAGGGTCATTTTGGTCTTTTTTCAAAGTGTTGGGTACCCAAACTACGTCATTGTAAACCCTAATTCAAGGAATATATGAGTCAATTAAGCCCAAAAACTACCAATTTCAATTCATTCTCATAAATTCCCTAAACTTGACCAAATTCATCCTCTCCAAAAATCTTCTCTCTAGATCAAGGAAGAAGAAGAAGCTAGGGTTCTTCAAGTTCAAGTCTCTTTTCTTCATCATTGCTTAGGGTTTCAATCAAGGTATGTAGGGAGTTCATCAATGGGTTCCAATTGCCCATTGAGCCCCCAAAATTTCTTCAGTTCTCCAATTCAATTTCTCAAGATTTGATTAGATTTTTACTCAATTCCTCATGGTTCTATTTAGCTAGTGGATCCATGTAAGCTATAAGTTCATGGTCCTTACCCTGGAAAGTAGGACACCCCTTTTGGGTGTGGAGAAGACACTAGATTCCATGTTATATCTCGCATAGTCTATATGTCGGTTAACGGTAAACTTCCCACCATAAGAACTAAGTTTATTTCTAATGTTATATCTAGCTTCTTTTATGATTTAAAGATGCATTGACCATGTTCATGATTTATGAATCTTCTTAAATGATTTAACTATGTTTTCACTTGGTCATGAATTCCATGTTTTTGATTATGTCTCTTCATGATCATGTCTCATGTTTTATTGTATTCTCCTCATACTTAGTATATTCCATGTGCTAATGCATACTTGTGCTTACATTATTTCACTAATGTAGGGCTTGGAGATTCTTATCCCTCCGTTCGTGGCTAGTTGATTGCATTAGAAATTTGAAGACTTGGTGAGTCCTCATACTTCGAGGACGATGTCACATTTATAGTTTTTTCCATTTCATTTTGAGACTTTTTATGTGATGTTGAGTTACGTCCCAATCACTTTTCTTATGATGATGGCTTATTGAGACAAATGTTAGCCTTCCGCTTTTGTCAAACTCTTTATGATATAAAACAAACTTTTGAACTTATTTGAATCCTATTATGTTGTATGATGTATGCTAAGTGGCTTGTGTAGGGCCTCTTGGGGTCTTATACATCATGTCATGTCTAGGGTAGTTACTTTAGGTCGTGACAAATTTGGTATTCAGAGCATAATGTTTAGATAGTTCCTAGGATGTCTCATAAGCCATGTCGAGTAGAGTCTTGTTCATGAGTGTGAAGCGCGCCACATTTATGAATAGGATTCTCCAAGATTTTTAGGAAATTAAACTTCTTTCATCATTCTAAAGTTGTTCCATAGAGATTAACTCTATAAAGGTCCTCCTCTCATAACCCATTTTTATGCTTTACAAAATATGCCTCCATGAAGAAAGCCAGTGAGAATGAATAGGAATGTTCATGAATATATGGAGCCTGAGGTTACCAAAGTGCCAGTCAACCCTTTGGTCGAGCAAGTGACTATTGATGAGTTTCGAGCTGCATTTCATGCATTGTCCAAAGCTTTGAAGGATCAAGAAATAGAGAGGTTGCGGATCTCGTGAACCAAAGGGTAGGTACGACGACAACAAAGGTGAGAAACTTTACTAGAATGAATCCTCGGGAATTTTATGGGTATAAAGTTGCGGAAGATCCTCAAGAGTTCATTGATGAGGCTTATAAGATAGTAGAAAATAGGGTTATTACTTTGGTAGAAAAGGCGGAATTGGCCGCTTATCAAATTAAGGGTGTTGCTCAAGTTTGGTTTAACCAATGGAAGGAAGAAAGGGCAATAGATGTGGGTCCTATTGATAATTTAAGGTTACTTTTCTTGATGGTTCTATCCCCTTGAGACGAGGGAGGCAAAGGTACTTTACTTCATTAACCTTTTTCAAGAGAATATGAGTGTTAAGGAGTACGCTTTGAAATTCATGCAATTGTCCAAATACACTCCAACTATGGTTGCCGATCTAAGGGAAAGGATGAGTAAGTTTGTGTCGGGTGCTTCTGACTTGGTGGTCAAAGAATGCCTAACCGCCATGCTTTTGAGGGAGATGGATGTCTCCCGATTGATGGTTCATGCACTACAATTAGAAGAGGAGAAACTTAAGATGAAAACTAGGGATTCAAAGAGGGAAAAAAGGGATAATGGTGATTTCTCACATTCAAGGTCCAATGGAGGTAATAGTTATGAAGGTAATGGTCTAGTGAGCGAATAGTACCCTAGTGTTGGGAGTGTGGAAGAAGACATAGGGGTGAATGTCTAGCCGATTCTAATGCATGTTTTGGTTGTGGAAAGATTGGTCACAAGATGAGAGAAATCCCAATTCTTACTGCTAAGGGAAGGGATGGTAGGCAAGATCAAACTCGACCAGATCACGAGGGTTCCCTGGATGTGGAAATTGGTAAGTTATGGTCTTTAACTTGTGGTTATGCATTTCTTGATATTGGGTGTTTCGTTGGCTATGGTAAGACTCCATGTGTGCTTAGTGTGTTTAAGGTCGATCTTGACATCCTTGTGAAAATTCTTTAAGTGTTTACTTGTATCAATGGTTCCATGGTTGTTAAAATTTTGGTGCTATGCTTAGGTTGAGGGAGATGGATTTGAAAAGACTAGAGAGGTTTTCTCCCAAGGGGCATATGGTGTGTTTCATGGTTGGTGTATGTGTGGGACTATTTAAATTTATTGAAGGGTTCCTTGCTTTGGGTTTGTATGTGAAAGGCCAGAGATGGTGTGGTGTCTTAGTATCCCTATCTCTTTCCTTTATCTTTGGGTCTAGTTGAGGCATTATCCCCTCATGTTCACTCTTTTGGATTAGTGTGTGTTTTAGTAATTCCCATGTTTCCTCATGCATGCATGCTCGTGAAAAATTTGATTTTCAAAGATATAATTCATCTTGATTGATTGCTTCATGATTATGTGTATTGAGTATGATTTTTCATGTTTGTTTTATGAAAAGATGTTTTAAAAGTATGTTTTAGCTTGGAGTCGATGTTCCTCCTTTGTTATGTGAATTTTTATGAACTTGCATTAATGTTGTGTTTTTAGTTTCTCTCCTACTCTTTTCGTGCTAGTTTGAGTTCCATTTGAGAAAGAATGTTCCTAAGAGAGAGATATTGTTACACCTCAAAGATCTGAACTAGGATAGAACAAGAGAGAAGGGAAAACGATGGAGGGGTCGGGTACATAGGCCATGAAGAGGACCACGACCTGTCACCCTGCTCGTAGTGTTGAACCCAGCCTCTGTCGATTACCACGGGCACCTAGATGGTCCGTGAAGAGTCATACAGACCGTGAGGTCGTCCGTGAAAATAGGCACAGAACCCCCAAGATACTGTGAATTATCACGGTCTCCTAAACAGTCCGTGGAGCTGCACATGAACCGTGAAGTCATCCGTGAAAGGGGCTGATTATGTTTTTAGTTTTGGCTCAACTTCAGACAATCATATCTCTTACCACAAAATTAATTAGGTAACCTATGACCTATCAAATTAAAGTCCTTTGAGTCCTCTTTCCAACGCCACAAATTTTGCTTAATTTCTAGTCCGGAGTAAAAAGTTATGCCCGTTTTAATGAAGCACTATCGAACAAGAGAAACTTCACGACCGGCTATACATGCCGTGAAACATTGCTGCTCGTGAAGCTCCTCTTTTAAGTCACCTCGTAAGTTTTTAAGTTAGGGTCATTTTGGCCTTATCCTAGAGTATTTGGTACCCAAAATACGTCGTTTTAAACCTTATTTTAAGGCCTATATAAGTGAATTAAGCCCGACAACTACCAATTTAAACTCATTCTTCCAAATTCCCTAAACTTGACAAAATTCATCCTCTCCAAAAATCTTCTCTCTAGATCAAGGAAGAAGAAGAAGTTGTGGTTCTTCAAGTTCAAGTCTCCTTTCTTCATCATTGCTTTGGGTTTCTATCAAGTTGTGTAGGGAGTTTATCAATGGGTTCCACTCGCCCATTGAGCCCCCAAAGTTTCTTCAGTTCTCCAATTCAATTTCTCAAGATTGGATTAGAGTTTTACTTAATTCCTCATGTGTTCTATTTGTATGGATTCAATTGCTTTATTATGATCTTATTTGGATGATTTGAATTAAATTACATGCTTTTCAACCAATTCCATATGAACCCATGCATTGATCTATGAATTTTTTCTATGAACCCTAATTTACATGAGTTCATGAAGAAGCTTGAATCTATGAATACGTTTTATGAAATTATGCATGTTTTTTATGAAAGTAGTGTTTATGACTCAAGTAAGCTTATAGATGAAGGTATTTATATGTTCTATGAAGCTTTTCCACCTGACATGAATGACATCTAGATTTGCCCTCAATGCTTTTCGGTCTATTTTCCTAAATTAGGTCTTGATTAGTATAGTATCCGGATATGCCATCAATGATTATAGATCACGCTTTCAAAACATTCCATTAGTGGTAGGGCATCTCTCAAATAAAGTGAATGACTATTGACCTTAAAAGCTATTATGAAAAGATCATGGATTGTCTAAGGAGCTATCCTATGACAAGACAAGAGGCGAATACCCGTGTCCCATATTGACAGGACAAAAGGCGAATACCCATGTCCCATAATGATACAATGAGTTAATATTAATGACTATTCCTTGGAATTTATGCTTAGCACCGAGAGGATATGGAGATGGAAGCTCTCCCGTAGCTTGAGGCTGGGTTTCCAGTAGCATTCTACTTATCTCATACCTATGTGCGCCCATTGGATGATTGTCTTAGATAGACATTAGCTATTGGATCCACGTAAGCTAGAAGTTCACGGTCCTTACCTTGGCAAGTAGGACATCCCTTTTCGACGTGGGGTAGACACTGGATTCTATGTTATAACTTGCATGGTCTATATGTCGGTTAACGGTAAGCTTCCCAAAAAAGAACTAAGTTTATTTCTAATGTTTTTTGAAGCTTCTTTTATGATTTGAAGATGCATTGTGCATGTTTATGATTTATGAATCTTCATAAATGATTTTACTATATTTTAACTTTGTCATGCATTCCATGTTTTCGATTATGTCCCTTTATGATCATGTCTCATGTTTAATTACAATCCCCTCATACTTAGTACATTTGATTACTAATGCATACTTTTGCCTACATTTTTTCACTAATGTAGGGCTTGACAATTCTTATCCTTCCATTCTTGGCTAGTTGATTTCATCACAAATTTGAAGACTTGGGGAGTCCTCATACATCGAGAACGATGTCATTTGTATAGTTTTTGTCATTTCAATTTCATACTTTGTATGTTATGTTGGTTACTTCCCAATAACATTTCTTCTGATGTTTTAGATGGCTTATTGACACTAACGCTAGACTTCCACTTTTGTCAAACTCTTTATGATATAAAACTGTCTTTAGAACTATTTTGAATCTATTATCTTGTATGATGTATGCTACATGGCTTGTGTAGGGACTCTCGAGGTCTTATATCCAATGTAACATCTAGGGTGTACTTTGGATCATGAAAATATGTCTCTCTCCTAATACATATCCGATGTTTTTCATGATATGGTTACTCGAAGGGTAGATGCTAGAAGGAATGTGGGAGAGAAAGTGGAGCTAGAAACACCTTATGCTCCTCAAGTTTCGGCCGACCCTTTTGGCCAAACAAGTGACTGATGTGGAGTTTAGGGCAGCTTTTCAAATGTTGGCTCAAGACATGATGGCTCAAGTGAATAGGGAGGTTGTAGTACCGGTGAACCCAAATGTTGGTATGGCGGCATCTATAATGAGGGACTTCACTAGAATGAATTCTTAGGAGTTTTATGGTTCTAAGGTTGAGAAAGATCCTCAAAATTTCATTGATGAAGTGTATAGGGTGTTGATGATCACGGGAGTGAAGTCGGTGGAAAAGGCGGAGTTGGTCGCTTATCAACTTAAGGGCGTTGCTCAAGAATGGTTCAACCAATGGAAGCAAGAGAGGGAGATTGATACGGGTCCTCTTGATTGAAAAAAGTTTAAGGTTGCTTTCCTTGATAGGTTCTTTCCCCTTGAGATGAGGGAGACAAAGGTACTTGAATTCATCAACCTTCGTCAAGGAAACATGAGTGTTAAGGAATATTCTTTGAAGTTCACACAATTGTCTCGATATGCTCCTACTATGGTCGCTAACCCTAGGGCAAGGATTAGTAAGTTTCTTTGGGGCGTGTTCGAAATGGTTTTTAAGGAATGACGTACCGCGATGCTTATCAATGATATGGACATTTTTCATTTTATGGTTCATGTTCACAAATCGTAGAGGAGAAACTTAAGGAAAATTCTAGGGAGGAAAGAGGGCCAAGACTGGGGATTGTTAATTCTCACATTCAAGGTCCGAGAGACATGGTCGTTCTAAGTTCTGACAAACGTTATCTGGTCAAGGTTCCTCCAATGTACCTCTTAAGTTCAACAAAGATACGGTGTCTACCCCTAAGCCTCAAGGAGGAAATGGTGGTAGACTTCATCGACTACTTGTGCTGAATGTGGAAGGAAGCATGAGGGTAAATTCTTAGCCGGTATGGATGGATGCTTTGGTTGTCGTAAGAGTGGTCATAAGATAAGAGATTGTCCATCACTTACGGCTAAGGGAAGAGAAGGTAGGCAAGCTCCGCCTAGTGGTTCAGGTTCAAAGCTCAAAAGAAAAACTGATTCTGTCATGACCCAAAGTATACCCTAATCGTAACATGGCATATAAGACCCTGAGAGGCCCAATACAAGCCACTTAGCATACATCATACGAGATAATAGATAATAAAGATATTTTAAAAGACAATTTCAAATGATAAGAGTTTATAAAATGTAGCAGAAATCTAACATAATCCCAAAGCCATCTAGTACATCAAGAGTGATCAGGAACCCGCACATCACAAATAATATGAAAAGTAAAGACACTAGGAAATAAAAGTCAGTCCTCGGAACATTAGGACTTACCAATCTTCAACTCTACTAAGTGATCCCTAGCTACGAAAATATGAATAAGGAGCGTTGGACCCTACATTAATGAAAGAATGTAGGCAAGAATATGCGTTAGTTCATGGAATGTACCAAGTATGATAGAAATGCATAAATATGAAATCATGCAGAAAGGGACCTTTTCATGACATGCAATAACCAAGCTAAATCATAAGATCAAAAAGTTAGAAAACATGAGTCATAAAACATGGTCACAACTAGCTAACATCTTTAAAACATTTGTGAGAAACTTTTAAAAATACCCTTAGGGGTCATTTGATAGAGTGTATTATGAAAAATAATGCATGTGTTAGCCTTGTGTATTACTAGTACCTTGTTTGGTACTCTTTTCCAACCTATGTATAACTAATGCTTGCATTAGTTATACACTCTATTGTGTATTAAGGTGTGTATTGCTAATACCATGGATTTCTAGGTATTAGCTTGGACTCATTTAGGGTATTATTTGTATAGGTTTAGTGTCCTCAAATGCTTATTTTGTGCCAATAACTGATGTGAAACCTTTGATTTCCAGGATTATGGATTGAGGAACAAAGCGAGCTGAAAGAATGAAGAAAAGAGAGCCTGGTGATCGCCAAGTCCACTTGGCGAGTCGCCGAGTGGCCATTCGACCGCCTAAAGTTCCAGTGTGTCAAGCTCTGAGGGTAAAAATCAAGTTGGCGAGAGAGAGAAGCAGTCGGTGAATCTCCGAGTGGTTCCGCGATGCAGTGATATATCACCCAAAGTTACAGACCTTGAGGATGCTGAATGTCAAGGTAGAAGGGCGATGGAGATGACCAAAGGGTGAGTCGCTGAGTGGATCGGCGAGCCCGACTTATTTCGTCGAGTGACTCTTCGCAGCACATTTTTGGCGACATTAAATACGTGTTTGGGTATTTAGTTTAGTATCAATTTTTCATATCAATTCGTATCTTAGAATCTATTATTTGAGTTTTGAACTGGAAGACAAGTTTTCTCTAGTTTTTCCTAAGTTTTGAAGAATTGAAGTTTTTCACTTTTGAGAAATTGGAAGTGGGTCTTTGATATTCTTCGAGTTGGAGCATTGTAAGGACGAATCTACACTTACCCAGTTGATGGATAATCAATTTGGTAACTGTTTTTACCTTTTTATGATGTCTAGCTAAAACCCCAATTCTTGGGGTGTGATTATGTGATTATGGGCTGATTTAGCTTATGGGTGTTGCTAATTGTTAGTTTAATTTCTATTTAAAAGTGAGTTCAATCATTTATTGTGGATTAATTTAAGAATTGTAGTTGCAAATACGATTCTACCTTTGTGTTCTTGACTAGCTCGAGAGAGAGGTTTTAGAACTAAGGTGTTTGATTGATGGTCTGTGGGTATTGGGTTGCCCTGGGTTCAGCTCGAGAGAGTGAATCCTAAACCCTTTTCCACACATTCAGCTCAAGAGAGTGAATGGACTAAGGTTGTGGGCTGTTCTTATTTTGCATGCTTGTTGATGTTCGAGAGAAATCAACTTGATTCGGGGTAAATTGTTCGAGAGAAAATTTATCTCCTCTATAGCCTAGCTTACTCACTAATATTTAGCCATTTTCTAATAGTTTCAATTACCCATTCGTCTATAATATCCTATAATCGAATCACATCCCAAGAATCCGTCTCATTATTGTTATTTCGTATTGTTTGCTGCTGTTTGTAGTTGATAATTTCAAAACCAAAACCCCCATTTGACATTCGTGTCACTCCCTGATTTGAATGATGTTTTTATTCGATCATTTTTATTCCTATGACTGATTTGAGCATATTCATACTTCCCTATTAAATCTCAAACACGTACCGCTCTCTATGGGATTCGACCCCAACTCATTCAGTTGGGTTTTATACTGATTAACGACCGTTGACGCTTAGAATTGGATGAAGTGTCTTTGATAGCGTTATTCAATCACTTTCAAAAATGTCCTACGATCTAAATTATTCTTATTGTTTGTGAAGTAGGACTTAATTTGTTGCTAGGGCACATGAAACATGAAGATATGAATAATTTTAACCCCTTAATTTATGCAAGATGAACTGATCTTGTAAATACTTAAGTATGTTTGAGGTACAATTTGAAACGATAGAGATTACTCAGAGTTGTCCTCATATTTGTTTGAAGATAGCTGGATGTGGTTCATATGTATAATACTAATTGTTGGTACCAACTAAAGTCAAGACATTATAAAAAATGAACCGAGTCCTTCCCCAAAAGATGTTTTTAAAAAAATCAAGAAAAAGAAAAATAATTTTTGATTTATTGAACTACATTCGACCTGATTCCTAAGAGGATACGTAGGCACCCCTTCATTGGGGTTCGGTCTAATCGCTCAATAAAACAATAGTCATGTTCTTCAATACTCCAAAGGTTAAGACATGGTATTGTTATGGATATTTCATTCAACGATTCCAAAGTTGTAACTCATTCTAAGGTAATTTTGATATTATGACCTTCTAATCAATCTTGAGGAAATGTCGAGTACGGTGTGTTACAACAAAGAAATAAAAAAAAAATAAAATAAGAGAGTCATATGAGTGAAAACACTCACGGGCACCATAAGGCAATAGTAAGTTGAGAGAAGGAGATAAGAATGTCTTATTGGTGAAAAACCACGAAGGGAACCACTGATCAAATAATGACATTCCATCTTGGCATGAGCACAATCAAGATAGAAGTTCGGTTATAGACTGAGAGGCAAAATCTTGTAAGCAGTTCGTGAGAGATAATTGTCGCAAAGGTAAGTTCTTGTATCTTTGTCTCTCTTGCAATATGCACATAATCAAATCAACGCTAGTAAAAATCAGAAATAATAAATTAAAAAAAATGGGGGAAGGGATTATTTTTTTTCTTGATAAAATCTGGGATATTTTTTTTCTTTTATTTGTTTGTTTTCTTTCATATTTGGAAAATAAAAAAAAACAAAAATAAAATAAAATAAAGAAATAAATAAAAATATATTAAAAATTTAAAAAATAAATAAATAAATAAATAAAATCACCTCTATTTTATTTTTCATGTCTTCACAGGGCACAATAACCCCTGATTGCATATAGGGCACAATAACCCCTATTTTATTTTTATGTCTTCACAGGGTACAATAACCCCTGGTTGCATATAGGGCACAATAACCGCTATTTTATTTCTCATGTCTTCACATGGCACAATAACCCCTGGTTGCATTTTGGGCACAAATCTCCCTTTATTTTATTTTATATCTGTATTGGGTACAAAAATAAATATATATTATTTTTACTAGTATAGACTTTTATAGTTTTCATCAATAACTCACAAAATTTTTCTAGTGCAAACTGGGGCAGAAAATTTTGTTTTGTTTTGTTTGTTTTGTTTTTATGGCGTGCATATTTCTACGTAGTACACAAATTTGAAGTTCGAGAATAAAGACCTCATTTTTATTAGAGCAATGAAGAATGTTAGATGTCAATGACATTTAGAGTCGCTTTCGACCCATGTAACAACTCAACATATTAGGAATCATCTTCTCAAGAAAATAAGCATTCAAGAATATCATGCGGAAGAACGTCAACGACTCGAGTCGAATCATAAGTTCAAGTCTTAAATTCAAATTCCAAGATCAAAGTTCGAAATCGATGTACCTACCCAAAGAGGATGAAGCGATAACCAAAGTTTCAAAATGAAGACTCAGGACTAGTGGATAGATATGATCTTGTATCTTTCCCTTCTCTCCTATTGTATTTTACCTTTAAATGTAATAGCAAGAGCTACGAACCGGAACCTCGACAGAAGCTCACTCGACTACCTAACTATTTCTCCCGTCCCTCTGTATATTTGAACTGCACCTGACTCCTTATCATTAACTCAGGATAGATAGTTTGTCCAAAGTTAGGGATCAGTCAAACCTCTTTTATTTATTTTTACATTTTTTTCAAAAACTGCCTTAGTAAAAAATTAGTCACATTGTTCACGTCTGTGCATGGAAACTCTTCATGTTTCAAAGAAAATAGGGGCATGCTGTGAACACCTAATTTTTGACCGAACATAAAATTTTACACCATTATTATTATAGGTTTATATTTTAAATGAAAAAGAAAACTCCGAAAATTACAACAAAGTATATGTTCTCTTTATGTTTAAATTTTAATAAATAAATCTGGTGAATTTAATGTTTTTTAATTCTTCAACTTTTACCAGCCTAAAATAATAATATATATTATGAAAAAAAAAAGAGTCCTAAATTTGCAAATTACTTTACCCTTTATCCTAATTACCCCCAACTTCCATAACTTATTTCTCCTAAAAACCTCCTCCTATTTTGTTTATTATTTTTCTTTTTTTCCTCGCTGTATCATAACATCGCTCATAGTGATGTCAGTAGAGGAAGTGGGAGTAACTTCCATATCCGTCTTCTCCACCAAAGGCACTCGGGCACAGCTGCACAGCTCCCTGATCAACACAGGGAAAGGGAGTGAGGTTTCACTCTCTTTGGCCCTCATGGCCATCTCTTGCTCAATAATCAGGCCAAGATTCAGTCTATCCTGATCAATGATGGATCCCAACAATGCCGGCTTAGGATGCTGGAGTATGGACTCGTTCTGGGAAGGCATCAATGTGCTGCTAATAAAACCAAACAAATACTGTGCAGCTACATTTAGATCCATCTTCTCAAACTGAACTCTTGGCTCGATCCATGGCGGTGTGATGTCGGAAATCTGAGGAGCCAACCACCCCTTTAAGTCATTTAAGGTCTTCTTTTTTGTTTGATCCACCAATAAGTGGATCACATTCGTCGTACACCCCAGCACCTAATTAATGTCTGTGCTGCTGCATTTCACCCTTTTGCCCGGCACCACCACATGATCAACCGGTGCGAACGAGATAGGCTTCTTCTTCCCCTTTGGCACTAACCTCCCATACTATTTATAAAACTCCCGGACCCAGGAAAGTATATATGGGCCTCTAGGCCGTGAAAATATCTCAAACTTGTGGAACTTAATTGTGTTCCACACTTCTGGATACCTATCCACCATTCCATCTGTAGACAACCTCTTCTCTTCTAAAATAGTCCTCAACCCGACAAACTTGAGTATGTTCAGCAATCGATGTGGAGGTGCCTGTACTGGGGCAGTGGAGGTACATGCTCAACCATCTCTGCGGGTTTGATTTTGAAGAAGGGGTTGAAAAACTAGCACGAAAGACTATTCGGCAGGCTGGGTCGAGCTCACCGAGTGGTTCAGCAGTTTGCCTAACTCCCCTTAGATCGCCATTTATTTCATTAGTTTGTGGGTTTGAATGCTGTAACTTTCGGTGATATGCCTGAGCTTACCGAGTTCACTCGGCGGCTCACCGAAAGTCCTTCTTGATCGCCCTTCTGCGCCCATATTTCCTAAAATAAATCTATAATTTTCGGTGAACTACTTCTAGTTCACCGAAAGCCCCTGGACATCACCGACCATCTTTGAATTTTGAGCATTTTTGTACTGTAACTTTCGGTGAGCCCGACATGGCTCGCCAAAGTGGTTCGGTGACTCACCGACCGGTTCGGTGAGTCTTCCTACAAATTCTTTTCTAATTTTTTTTTAACTTTTTCTAACGTTTAGTACATTATTTTGCAGGAATGGCTAGACCCAAAGTCGCAGTAGAGACATACCGCACCGAAAGTGGGCACGTGGAGTTGTGATAAACGAGGAGGCAGCTGCTTCCATAGCAAAGGCTAAGAAACTACCTCCAAAAGGAGGTAAGGGCAAGGGCAGAGCGCCCGTAGTTGTTGCACCGGAGGAGGCTATTTTGGATAGTGAGGGGGTCTACGCGACACACCTCACTACCTCAGACAGTGAGGAGAATTCGCAGAGCGATTCTCAGGCTTCTAACTCTGAGCCTGAGGATGATCAATTACTTGAGGCCAGGAGATTAGAGCTACGCTCCAAGGTGATGAATGATCCATCTAGGATCCCAGTACCTCCGATGCCTACACCCTCAGCTTCAGCTCCAGTGCCTCCTCTAGCAAAGACAGTAGTGCAGTCACCACCTGTGCATGGTCCTCATCCTCGGTCACTCAACCGACTAAAGGCCGAGGGATTGACTTTCATATTAGAGGAAAAGAAACTGTCTACCGATTGTGTGGTGGACAAATATTCAGAGGTGTGGGACAATCTAAGATTCCACAGATTCGAGGTTTTCACCAAACCCAGTGGCCCATACATTCCTACTTGGGTCTAGGAGTTCTATTCAGCTTACAGTGACTTGGTGCCGAAGGGGAAGAAGAAGGCTAGTGCCTTTAAGCCGATGGATTTTGTGGTGGTCCGAGGCAAGAAACTAAAATGCCGCAGCTCTGATATAAATATTGTATTTGGGCGCACTTCCGACTTTATGCATGACTACCAGAGCTTGATCAAGACACAAACTCTAGATTACATAAAAGGTTGGTTGGCCCCCCTTCTCTCCGACATCACCCCGAGGTGGATTGAAGCAGGTGCATCCATCGAGAAGAAGGACCTGAACATTGCTGCCAGATATTGGTTCGGGTTCATCAGTAGCACCATCATGCCATCACAAAATGAGTCCATTCTCCGCAACCCGAAGGCGGCTTGTCTTGGGTCCATCATAGCTAGGAAGAGGCTGAATTTGGGATTGATTATTGAGCAGGAGATGTCCATGAGGGCCAAGCAGCGCCAAACTCCCATTTCCGATATTGATCACCGAGTTGTGCTGATGGCCCCATGTTCTGATATCAAGGTTACACCCACCTCATCTACCGACATTCGACGTATAGAGGTCGAGTACATGCGGGACGAAACTGACAGGAGGAGGGCAGCCCCGGTGGACACATCCCCAGAGGTTGATGTTTATATGCTACCTATAGAGGCAGTCCTTCCTAGTCGGGCCAGTGGGACTTCAGGTACTTCTGGCTCCTCTCCTTCTGACACTCCTGGCACTTCTGCTGCACCCCCACCCCCTAGATCTTCTGGTGCTGCTGCTGCTTCTTCTACTTCCCGACCCCCTATCACCCAGGCCATGCTCTATAAGATGGGTCATTTGGCCTAATCTGCTGATGTGCGTGCCTCCCAGGTAGAGGCCGCTTTGCATGGAATGATAGAGAAGGCTATTGTTGCTGCTTTGACACCCCTCAGAGCTACGATTGATGCTCTTATTGTGAGATTGGAGGTGTGTGAGAGAGGACAGGGAGCTGCTGATGCAGTAACAGCCTTGAAGGACAATCTTGTTGGACTCCGTAAATATATGGACGAGCTGAAGTCCACTAATTTGTACTTGTTCTTTGGCACTGTGGAGATCCCAGATGTACCGAGCACATATATTATAGCTTGTTCTTATGTGTCTCCAGCCACTAAGATCGGAGATAAGACTAGAGCTAATGACGCTAATGTTGATTCCAAGGCTGAGACGGATGAGGAGTAGCTTGGTAAGTGGGAGGAGACAGTGTATGACGATTTAGCTGACTTGGAGGGTTCTATGTTCGATACTGCTAGACAGACATTGCTTCAGGATACTACTATGGTGGGCTCCAGTGGAGCCAAGGATGTTGAGATACCGGGCACTGATGCCCCGACAGATGGAGTGATTGGTATGCAGACTTCACCCCAGCCCTATCCTGGTAGTATGATTATTTTTACCTCCCTCTCTCTTACTTTATTGACTATTTCTGATTTCATTTACATTTGAGGACGACTGCATATTTTGTTGGTGGGGTGAGGTATTTCCATACCTACCTCTTGTGGGCTATTCTTGTTTTGTGAATATTGGTTTATATATATATATTAGTTATTGAATTGTGGTTGTTGAGAACTTTTGGCCCATTGTTTTTATATGAAAATGGCTTTGATCCAAGTTTTAAAAGTGTTTGCCACCTCTTTTGTGTGTGATTGTGGTTGTTCTTGTGCAAATTTGAGGATCGGTTGTGGTCAATACCGATGAATTGAATAGTGCTCTTAATTAAACAAAATGAATGTGCGGCTACGATGAGGCAAACTAAGTTACATAGACAATATGTGAACTTTTAGCATATCATTGTGACTAGCTGATTGTCGATTAAGTCTCTTGTGATGAACATTACACGCTAGCTAGAAAGTATGGAGTCTTGTTTGATAATTGTATCAATGCCTTGTATGATGAGGTCGTATTGAATATTGTGCTTGATGACACCTAGAATTCACCCCGTTGGTCATGTCTATTGAGTGATGCAAGCAATAGACAAGATCTTAAGATTTTTTTTTAAAGAGTGAGTCAATTTGACAACATACCTCTTTGTGGCCAACCTTGTGAGAAGTGTGAACCTCTCTTGGCCCCTTTTGAGCCTAACCTTTTCTTGGAAGAAACATGAACAATTGTAACATCTTTGTACACCTTCACCCATAACTTTCATGAAGTATGGTTTGTTTGAATAGCCAACTTAGGCCAAAAGCCTAAGTTGGGGGTGGTGAAAAAGAAGGAGAATCTAGAAGTGTGAAAAATTCCCCCGAAATGGATTGTTTGGAAAATAACGAAACCCCTCCATTTAAAAAAACGAGGAAGCAAAGAGAAGAAAACAAATGAAAAAGGTTGAAAAGAAAATGAAAAATACTTGAAATAAAGTGTGTGAAAATTGCAAAAGAAATTGGGTATTCGGTGGTTCATATCAATTTGAATACTAGGTGGATTATGAGCATGTTTGAATGTTAAAGAAAAGGAGGAATAGTGAGTTTCAGGCCATACTTCAAGAAGGTAGGAGCCACTAAGACTAAATTGCCATACCTTTACACTCAACGTCATTACAAGCCGTAAAAAGACCTTTTTGATTTTGAGTGAGCTGAAACGAATGTTGATTGGAAAATAAGGGCAAACCTATGGGTGGAGTCATGCATGTGTTCCTCTTTGTGAGTGTAAGAGTTGTATGTGATTCCGAGAATTACTCATATAGTGAAATTAACCCATAATCGATCACATCCTGAGAATTACTCTCTATATTGTTGATTCCCCTATTTTCTTTGTGTTTTTAGCTGATAATTGACAATCCAAACTCCCCATCTGACATTCATTGTCACACCCTGAGACTTGTTTATATGTTTTTGATAATGTATATTCATATAACCAATTAGACCACATTTGTACTTCATAACTAAATTTGAACAATTGTACCGCTCTCTGTGGGTTCGACCCCAACTCTTCGTTGTGTTTTATACTGAATAACGATCGTCTTTACACCTAGTATTGGAAGAGGTGTAATCTGACCGTTAATCAATAGCAAAGTCAATATCCATACCCAAAGGAACACTTGGAAGATCTATAGAAAATACATTTGTAAACTCTCAAACCATGGTCACTGAATACATGCGAGGTGGCTCAACACTAGTATCTCAAATGAAAACCATGTAGGACAAACACCTTCTATCAACCATTCTCTGAGCTCTAATGAAGGAGCTAACCTTGCTACGGTAAGAACCACTAGCACCCGTCCACTCAACTCTCAGGATACCTGGCATCGCTAAGGTCACAGTCTTAGCATAGCAGTCAAGGATATCATTATGCAGAGAAAGCCAATCCATGCCCAAGATAATATCGAAGGCTACCATTCCCATAATGATCAGGTCTACCCAAGTATCATACCGGAAAAAATAACAAGACAGGATCAATAAACTTGATCTACCACTAAGGACTCACCTGATGGTTTAGAAACATGAATAGGCACAAGCATGCAATCAAACAACATATTAAACCCAAGAGCATAATAGGTAGAATATATGAGAAAGTAGAATCCATATAAAAAATTATAGATGCAGGTCGATGTCAAATAGGGACAATACCTATGATCATTGCATCAGAAGTCTCAGCCATATGCTTCCTTGGAAAAGCAAAACACTGGCCATCTCGGTCTGATGCAGTCTGAGTAGAACCTCTACCTCCACCCTGTGGAGCTTGAGTACCCCTACTAGTAGCCCTGCCACCCCTACCGGATAAAACTCTTCCTCGACCCCTTGGTGGAGGTGCTAAATCCTTAACTGGAGAGCTGAATAAGGTGTCTTTGGTCCTGAATAAGTTCATAGAGGACACTAACGCACCATATGACCTGGATCCCATAAATAGAGAAATATCTCGGCACAAATAAGTACTGCTTTGAACAAGATGAAGTAGCATGGCCACCTGAGCCAGAACCATACGATTATCGGGCTAACTGTCCACTATCATCTTTTGGGGTAGAAGCGTGAACTGGCCCACGGCTGGAAACAACCATTACCTCTATGTGAACCTCAGCCTCCAGATAAGGCACCGAAAAACTGAACAGAAGAACGAGCCCTCTTGGGCTCCCAAACTCCTGTAAAGCCATCAACTCCGCCTCCTCGACAGTGCTCAAAATGATATATGGGAACTAAGTATTCCCAAGAGTAAATGTTTTTACATTTAAGAAGAGAGGAAACACTAATTTCCAAAAGAGTTCATGAGGAGTTTTGAGTACTATCTCTTTTATTAGAAAATATTTTGAGTAATAATCTAAAAGTTGAGGATGAGGAAGTAGTATTGAGCACCGATTTGGGGGAGAGTTCAAACAACTCA
The DNA here is from genome assembly GCA_029582245.1 of Solanum etuberosum. Lineage (NCBI taxonomy): Eukaryota > Viridiplantae > Streptophyta > Magnoliopsida > Solanales > Solanaceae > Solanum > Solanum etuberosum. The sequence continues at coordinate 38,660 of JAJONR010000947.1, forward strand.
CAGCCCCCATAAACCATGTAGCCAACGTGGGTAGAAAGGGTTATACTTTTTAGATGATTCCTTATTGCTTTTTAATCATTACTTAGTGGATCCACTTAGTTGAGGAGTTCTATACCCTGGCAAAGTATAGGACAGTTGTGGCAGTGTGGGCGAGATGTTGTATCATCACATAGCTCATAGCGATGGTTGTAGGTTAGAAAATATCCCAAACAGAGTTTATTTTGTAGTTTTACATACAAACTGAGTTATATTGTATTTCCAATACATTGAGTTGTTATCTACTCTTTTAAAAGCTTTTCTTTATATCGCTTTATTGTTATTGCTTTTATATATAAACCAGTTGAGATTGAGTTGAGGTTGAGTTGAGTTGAGAGGAGGAAAGTTGTTTCTTCAGTTCAAGTTCAAGCTTATGTCATGTTTTAGATTTCCCCTTGAATTCTTGTACATTCCATGTACTGACGCCATTTGGCCTGCATCTTTCATGATGAACATACAGGAAATCAAGATTATTAACTGACGCTTCGGTGATCCAGTTGAGTTCCAGAGTTGTTTGGTGAGCCTCTTTGCTTCCAGAGGATCCGTCATTTATGTTTTGTCATTTCAGTTTTATATTTAGGATGTCGTGGGTCTTGTCCCAACGTCCATATCAGTTACAATAGGCTTCATAGATAGATAAACAGTATTAGTTCATGAGTATTTTTCATTTCAGTTGTTAATGTTCTAGACTTGAGTTGCCTCTTTTGGCCGGTTGAATATTTTTTTAAACATTTCTGAGTTTATCGTTGTGAGACAATTGAGTTAAAGTTCTACTTTTGAGTTTATCTTATGTTGAGTAAGTCTTCCGCTGAGAGTTGAGCAAGGCCAAGGGTTCGCTTCGGGCCAACAATAGTTCTCGAGTACCCGTTACGCCTAGGGTGTAGGCTCGAGGCGTGATAAACTTGATATCAGAGCACAGAGTTCAAGAGTCCTAGGGTGTCTATGAAGCCATGTCTGTAGAGTCCTAGTTATTAGTTTGAAGCGCGCCACATCTATAATTAAGAGGCTGCGAGATTTAGGAACTATCTCACTTCTTTCATACTCTTTTTGTGCGATAGAGTTCAACTCTATAAAGTTTCTTTCTAATTCATGCTTGCGCGTATCTTTTATATCATGCATCCACGAAGAGCTATCTGAGGTCGTCTTGTTAGGATGAATGTCGATCCACAGGATTAAGGGGTTCCTAATGGACCAGAAGTGCAACCCCAAGGAGAGAGGTCACTAATGCTGAGTTCTGGGTTGCTATCCGAATGTTGAGTCAAGTGGTGGCCAACCAAGCTGGATAGCAGAGAGGGAATTGACAGGATACATCTGATAAATCCAGGATCGTGAGTTCTTAAGGATGAATCCTCGAGACTTCACCGGTTCAAGTGTCACTAAGGATCTGAAAACCGTTGTGGAAGAGCTACAAAAGGTTTTTAAGGTTATGCATGTTGCTGATGCTGAGCGAGTGGAATTAGCTGCGTAGCAACTAAAGGGTGTTGCTAGAGTATGGTACGATCAATGGAAGAAGAGTAGAGCTGAGGGTGCACCAATTGTGAGTTGGGCTGTGTTCGAAGAGGCCTTCATGGGGCATTTCTTATCCCGAGAACTGAGAGAGGAAAAGGTAAGGGAATTCCTCACTCTTAAGAAGGAATCCATGAGTGTCCATGAGTATAGCCTCAAGTTCACCCAACTTTCCCGCTATGCTCCGGAGATGGTTGCTGATATGAGGAGCAGGATGAGCTTGTTTGTTTCTGGGTTGTCCCATCTGTTAATCAAAGAGGGTAAGGCTGCGATGTTTATAGGGGATATGGATATAGCAAGGCTGATGATCCATGTGCAGCAGGTTGAGGAAAATAAGCTGAGAGATAGAGAAGAGTTCCGAAATAAGAAGGGTAAGACAATATGAAATGAGTTCAGGCAGAAGAAGAGTAATGCAAACCGGTCTTCTTTTAAACACAAGCTAAATAGACCTGCTCGATCATCTGCTAGTGTACCTGCACCAAGGAACAATGGTGAGTTCAAGAATTAGAATTCTCAAAACTTCAGAGCTAGACCTGCACAGTCTCAAGGTAGTGTGGAAAAAGGAGGTAATGGGACTCCTGCATGTTCTAAGTGTGGTAGGAACCACCTAGGAGTGTGTCGTGATGGCTCCACTGGTTTCTTCAAGTGTGGTCAGAATGGTCACTTTATGAGAGAGTGCCCTAATAATAGGCAAGGTAATGACAATGGGGGCAATAGAGCCCAATCTTCTTCAGTGGCTCCGCCAGACAGAGCTGCACCTAGAAGACCTACTTCAGGACAAGCGGAGGAGCAAACCATTTGTATGCTATCACCAGTCGCCAAGAGCAAGAGAATCCGCAAGATGTTTTCACTAGTATGATCAAAGTTCTTACTTTTGATGTATATGCATTGCTTGATCCAAGTGCGAGTCTATCTTTTGTGACTCCATATATTGCTATGATATTTGATATTGTACCTGAGAAACTTCTTGAGCCCTTCAGTGTTTCCACACATGTTGGTGACTCTATTCTAGATGAGAGAGTTTATCGTGATTGTGTCATTTCCGTCAATCACAAGGACGCCATGGCTGACTTAGTCTAGTTATAGATGGAAGATTTTGATGTCATTCTAGGTATGTACTGGCTTCATGCCTGTTATTCCTCAGTTGATTGTAGAACTCGAGTATTTAAGTTTCAGTTTCCTAATGAGCAAGTTATAGAGTGGAGGAGTAGTTCAACAGTGCCTAAGGGTCATTTTAATTCGTACCTTAAGGCGAGAAAGTTAGTTTCCAAGGGGAGCATCTATCACTAATTCCGAGTTAATGACTCTAGTATTGAGACACCACCTATTCAGTCCGTTCAATTTGTGAGAGAGTTTCCAGAGGTCTTTCCAGATGATCTTCCCGGAGTCCCTACTGAGAGAGAAATAGACTTCGGTATAGATATTCTCCTTGATACTCGTCCTATCTCTTTTCCGCCATATAGAATGGCTCCAGTTGAGTTGAAAGAGCTTAAAGAGTAGGCAAAAGACCTTCTTGATAAAGGCCTCATTCGACCAAGTGTGTCACCTTGGGGCGCTCCGGTCTTATTTGTGAGAAAGAAACATGGTTCTCTTAGAATGTGTATAGATTACCGTCAGATGAACAAGGTTACTATCAAGAATAGGTATCCACTTCCGAGAATTGATGATCTCTTCGATCAACTTCAGGGTGCCACTTGTTTTTTTTAAGATAGACCTCAGATCAGGCTATCATCAGTTGAGAGTAAGAGAAAGAGACATTTGTTAGACAGCTTTCAGGACCCTCTATGGGCATTATGAGTTTCTGGTTATGTCTTTTGGCCTAACTAATGCTCCTGCATCGTTCATGGATCTTATGAACACAGTTTTTAAGCCATATCTTGATATGTTAATTATCATGTTTATCGATGACATTCTAATTTATTCGAGGAATGAGGAAGATCATGCTAGTCATCTCAGAGTAGTTCTTCAGACTCTCAAGGATAGAGAGTTGTATGGTAAATTCTCTAAGTGTGAGTTTTGGCTTGAATCATTTGCGTTCCTAGGCCACATTATTTATGGTGATGGTATTCGAGTTGACACTCAGAAGATTGAGGCAGTGAAGAACTGTCCTAGACCCACATCTCCAACTGATATAAGGATTTTCTTGGGATTGGCTAGGTATTATAGGAGGTTTGTCGAGGGGTTCTCATCTATTTCATCCCCTTTGACAAAGTTGACTCAGAAAATAGCAAAGTTTCAATGGTCTCAAGCTTGTGAGAAAAGCTTGCGTCCAGAGTTGGACTGGGTTGTGTATTGATGCGGAATGGCAAGGTTATAGCTTATGCCTCCAGACACCTTAAGATTAATGAGAGGAATTTCCCAACCCATGATTTAGAGTTGGCTGTTGTAGTGCTTGCTTTGAAAATATGGCGTCACTTTCTTTATGGTGTTCATGTAGATGTGTTCACTGATCACAAGAGTCTTCAGTATGTGTTCAATCAGAAAGAGCTTAATCTCAGACAGAGAAGATGGTTGGAATTACTCAAGAATTATGACATGAGTATTCTCTATCACCTAGGTAAGGCTAATGTTGTTGTTGATGCTTTCAGTAGGTTGTCTATGGGTAGTACTTCTCATGTTGAGGAGGACAAGAAAGAATTAGCCAAAGACGTGCACAGGTAGGAGTTCGTTTAATGGATTCTAATGAAGGTGGAGTGGTGGTGATAAATGGGGATGAATCATCACTAGTGTCCGAAGTGAAAGAAAAACTAGACCAAGATCCTGTTTTGCATGAATTAAAGGCAAATGTTCATAAGCAAAAACTAATGGCTTTTGAACAAGGGGGAGATGGTGTGTTGAGGTATCAAGGTACATTATGTGTACCAAGGGTGGATGAACTCCCAGAGAGGATCATGGAGGAAGCCCATAGCTCCAGATATTCTATCTATCCGGGTTTCACAAAGATGCATCGTTACTTCAGAGAAGTCTATTGGTGGAATAGTAAGAAGAGGAGTATTGCAGAGTTCATTGCTAAGTGCCTAAATTGCCAACAAGTCAATGTAGAGCACCAGAGGCCCGGTGTTATGGCCCAGAAAATAGATCTTCCGGAATGGAAGTGGGAGATTGTCACGACCCAAGGGTACACCCTAGATGTAACAAGGCGTCTAAGACCCTGAGAGACCTCATACAAGCTACTTAGCATATCATAACATAAAGTAAATGAAATGATGCGGAAATTTAAAACATTTTCAATACAATCAAAATCTTTATAAAACGAGCGGAAGTCTAATACAACTGTCTCAAACCATGTAACCAACATGAATAATGTCTTGGGACACATCCCGTACAATAGTCCAAGACATAAAATGAAAGAAACATAAGGAAACAATGATCACATCCTCGAACACAATGAGGACTCACCAAATCTTCACTCGTTGATCAACTATGAACCTAGACACGAGTGTGAGTATCAATGTCGCCGGACCCAACATTTTGATAAGAAATGTAGGCAAGAGTATGCGTTAGTATAAACGTGTACTAAATATGATAGCTAGCATAAACAACATAAACATATTGGTTAGTCAATACAAACCATAAGCATAATTAATGCACATACATCATCATCATAATAAGAAAGGAACACTTCTCAAGTAACCTTACTTATCCTTAGTCAAAACTTGGGTCATCCACCTCTAGTCAAGCTTACCTCATGGAAGGCATCTCAAGCAACAATCCAAGCTATTCATTTATCATAACGTAGTTCACATTATTCATACTTACTTTTAAAGACATGGGTATTCGCCTCCTTGCCTAACTTACAAAGGATAATGGGTATTCGCCTCTGTCCTTACCTACTTTAAGATCTTGGGTACTCGCCTCAACAATCACATCATATGACACGGGTACTCGCCTCCACATCATTTAATAAGGAGCATGGGTACTCGACTCCATGTCCATTCATCATAATAGGAACGTGGGGAATCACCTCTTGTTCAGTTTTAAGGAGTATGGGAAATCACCTCATATCCTTCTCATATGGAGGTGAAGGGTAGTCGCCTCTAGCCTCATCAATCACATAGTCTTTTAGTCTAGATTCATTTTAGGTGAGCAAACCTTTGAACCTAGAATTATTCATGTGAGTAAACCTTTCACATTCATACATTCATAATTAAGCTCCTGAACTACGGACCCCAGACCGACGGACCGTGGATGGACCTACGGTCCGTCCTAGTGAGTCGTGGTCCATGGTCAAAGACTTTTGTCTGGAGCAACGGCTGCTGGACCACGGGGTGTGGACCCACCATGGTCCATGAATGGACCATTTCTGAGGGGTCAATCAATGGACCCACCTACGGTCCGTGGCCCACACCACTGGCCATGGTTGGCCCTTTGTGGATGACCTTGGAAGGTCTGAAAATTTGCTATATTTCCTCTTTCGAATCCAGGGTGTTACATTATCTCCCCCTTGGGATCATTTGTCCTCGAATGACATTTTAAGCACGTTTTCCAATGAAAAAACTCAAGACTAGCCGTCCATCATGCATGCAACTCATCAAAATGCACACAACTAAGGAGGAAACATCAACTCTAAGCCAAACATACTCAATGCACCATAAGGAAGTAGGGACTACATCTATCAACCCAATATGCATGAAAATTTCAGATTTCTTACATTTAAGGAGGAACAATCATCTCCAAACTTAAAAGCATGCTCAACACAATCTCATGGAGCCTATATGCAATCAATACTCAATGCACATACTCAAGGAGGAAATCTCCACTACAAGTCAAGGCATGTTCAACAATTCATTTCATGAAGTATAAAGGCATCTCATACTCAATGCACAACAACATGAGGAAAATAATTCACATAAGCCATTTCTTTCAAAACTTAATCTTTTTCATGATCATGCATATAAGGAAATCATGGAAATACATAACACACACATGACTTCTAATCATAGAAAAAACCAAGAAAAAAATCATTACGTCAAGCTAGAATAGGAGTAGAAGGAAAAAAAAGGAGGATATTGAGACTTCATATCGGCCTCGGCCTCACAAGTAGCACCTAAACTAGTTGGTTCCTCCATAAAACCTTCACGGAAGCTACTTCCTTATTTCTCAATTTCTTAACTTGCCGGTCCAAAATATCAACCAATACTTCCTCATATGAGAGGCTCCCATCAACTCCCAATATTTCAAGGGAAATTATGGATGTCGGATCTCCAACACACTTCTTAAGAATAGAGACATGGAAAATGGGATGCTCAATTGCCAACTCACTTGGCAAATCTAATTCATAATCAACCATACCCACACGCCTCAAAATCTGATATGGGCCTACATATCGGGGACTAAGCTTCCCTTTCTTGCCAAATGTAACACACCATATTCGAGATAGAGGGCATAGCATGTTGGAAACTCAAGGTACCACCTTACAAGGACCAACCACGGCTCGTGGGTAAGCCTACACCCTGTAGGTGGCCCTGTAGATGGACCCCTAAGAAAATTTCCTAAGAAAGTAACCACGCCCAGACCCATGCCCCATGGATGGGTCCACGGCTCGTGGTTAGGGGTTCGTGGATACAAGCCCTTTTTGCCACCTCGCTGAACCCAAACCACGGTTGACCAGGACAGACCGTGGGTCCATCCATGGGCCGTCAACATGGTCTCGTGAGTCAGCTTGGGCAGTTACTTTCCGGTTTAAGTTGGACTTAAGTGGTGTCATTTTACCCTAGCTTAGACCACATATATAAGTACTTTAGACCCCTAAATTCATTCATTCTAAGTCATTAATTCAATACCCCAAAAGAAACCCAAATTCTCTCTTAAATATTCTCTCTCTAGAAGGTAGAAGAAGAAGGAAGATATTGAAGCTAGGTCTAGATCAAGTCTTCCAATCTTTAAGATTTTGAGGGCATTTTGATCAAGGTATGATAGCTTTTTATCCATGGACTTCTTTTATCCATGGAGTTCCCTAGTTTTCCTCAATTGTGAAGATGAAATCCCTAATTTGAGTTAGGGTTCCTTCCAATATTATGGGTATTGATGAATGTTGATCCAATTGGGTAGATAATGATTGTTTATGATTGAATTGCTAGTAAATCATGTTTTTAGGATGAAATTACATGTATACATGCCTAACCCATATCTAGAAAGTAGAAATTAAAGTAAGTGAGTTTTTTGCCTTGAAAAGAGAAATTGAGGATTTAGAGATAATCTTCTAGGATTGATGATATGTATTGTAGATTGCCTAAGAGTAAAGCATATGGACATGAATTGAACTAGATTAAAGTATGCATGATGAATTATGATTAGTAGTGCTTGAGATTAAGCCTATATGATGATATATGATTAGAATTGCTTAAATGTAAAAAATGTTATTAGAATGTCTTGAGATCTAGGCATATGTGATGATTTTAAGAAGTATTGCTTTGAGAGTAAGGCTTCTAGTTATGAATGTTGATTACTAGGGCTATGAGAGTAAAGCTAATATGATAAATTATGAATGTTAAGGCTTTGAGAGTGAAGCTTATATGATAATGGTAGACTATTAGATAGAATTGTTGTGGAAGGAGTTTACCCACATAATCTACCTTATGAATGTTTGAATGTATGAATGCATGAATTTGAAAGGTTTTCTTACCTAAAATGAATCAAAATATGTTTAATTATGATAGCTTGAAGTTGTGATATGAGTTCCCTTCATGAATAAGACTGACTTGGTAAGACAAGACCATGCATGGTATCTTGAGTAGAAGATCTCATGGTTAGACTTGGATTGAGAAATTGTACCCTTCCTAAGGTTAGCTTGAACTAGCATGAGAGTATACTTGCATGATAGAATGACTTGGTAAGGCCAAACCATTTCATTGGTAGCTTGGATTGAGCAATAGTACCCTTCCTTGAGTAGCTTGGACTTGCATGAGAGTGTGCTTTCCATGATAGCTTGGTCTAGCATGATGAGGTGCTTTTCCTTGATTGCCTTGAATTGGTAAATCGTAACCATTCATGAGTAATGTATGTATTGGACTAGTAAAGAAGTACTTTCCAAGAATTTTAGCAAGATCTAAAGAGGGACTAGTCCCTAATCAAAGTAGCATGATTATGATGAATCAAGGTTACTTCAAGGAATTACCATAAGTATGTTTTAATATGAGATTTGCTTGTATGATGTATGTTTAGCTTGGATTATTGCTAGAGTTGCCTTCCTTGATATGTATGACTAGAGGTGGATGACCCAAGTCCTAGATAAGGATAAGTTGAGGTTACTTGAGAAGTGTTCCTCTTGCATTATGATGATCTAGATGCATTGATTATGTCTATGACTATGTTGTTATATCTTATGCTTATAGATTATGTCTTATGTTGACAAATGCTTATGTTATGCTAGCTATCATATTTAGTACATTTCATAATAACACATACTTTTGCCTACATTCTTATCAAATGTATGGTCAGGTGATATCGACTTCCATCCCCGTGGCTAGGATCATAGTAGAGCAAAGATGGATGATTGGTGATTCCTCATAGCATTAGAGGATATAGCCACCATTTCTCTTATTTTCTTTCATTCTATGTTTTGAACTATTTTAGGGGCTGCATCCCAAGGATATTCATGTTTTAGATGGTTTGAGACAGTGTAATAGACTTCCGCTCGTTTTATAAAAAGTCTTTTATTGTATGGAAAATGTTTTAAATTTCCGCATCATTTCTATTATCTTATGTTATGAAAGCTAAGTGGATTGTATGAGGTCCTTCGTGGTCTTGTACGCCATGTTACGTCTAGGGGGTACCCTTGGATCGTGACAAACTTGGTATCAGAGCACAAGGTTTAGAATGGTTCTAGGATGTCGCAAAACTACGTCTAGTAGAGTCTTGTTCATAAGTGTGAAACGCGCAACATTTATGAATGAGAAGCTATTCGATGATTAGGAAATCTCACTTCTTCATTACTCTAAGTCGTGCGATAGAGTTTAACTGTATAAGGTATTTCTTATAACCCTTACCCGATGGTTTTCAGGATATGGCTACTACAAGGGCTAATGCTAGAAGAAATGAGGAAGACAATGTGGATCAAGAAGCTCCTCCACATTCTCCACAAGCTCCGGTTGACCCTATGTTTGAGAATGTGACTAATGCGGAGTTTAGATCATCTTTTCAAGTTTTGGCTCAAGTCGTGACGGCCCAAGCCAATAGTGAGGTTGTAGTCCCCGTGAACCCAAATGTTGGTACGGCGGCTTCAAGAGTGAGAAACTTTACTAGGATGAACCCTCCCAAATTTTATGGTTCAAAGATGGAGGAAGATCCCCAAGAGTTTATAGATGAGGTCCATAAGGTGTTAGATATTATGGGAGTTACTCCGGTAAAGAAGGTGGAATTTGCTGCTTACCAACTTAAGGGGGTTGCTCAAGTTTGGTTTAATCAATGGAAAGAAGCAAAAACGGTAGAAATAGGTCCCATAGAGTGGGAGAGGTTCAAAAATGCTTTTCTGGATAGGTTCTTCCCTCTAGAGATGAGAGAGGCTAAGGTGCTTCAGTTCATTAATCTTAGGCAAGGTAGTATAAGTGTTAAGGAATATGCTTTGAGGGTTACTCGACTATCTAAGTATGCTCCATCTATAGTGGCCGACCCTTGGTCGAGAAAGAGTAAGTTTATGTCGGGTGTGTCTGATTTAGTAGTGAAAGAATGTCGTACGGCTATGCTTGTTCATGATATGGATATTGCTTGTCTTATGACTCATGCCCAACAACTTGAGGAGGAAAAGCTAAAAGGGAGGTCTAGGGAGAAGAAGAGGTCTAGAATGGATGATGATAAGTTCTACTATGATGGGTCCGATGGACATGGTCGTTCTAGGAATCGACAACGGTCTTTCAGGAAAGGTTCTTCCAATGCCCCTAATTATAATGAGGATAGGTGTCTGACCCTAAACCGCAAGGAATTAGTAGTGAATCCCTATGGCCTACTTGTGCTAGGTGTGGAAAGAGAAATGAGGGTAGATATTTAGCCGGCATTGAGGGTTGTTTTAGTTGTTGTGAAAGTGGTCATAAAATGAGGAATTGTCCAAAGGCAAAAGTTAAAGGAAGAGAGGATGCGGCTAACCAAAACCGGTTCTATGCACTTCAAGCTAGAGGTGATCATTAGTGTGCTCCAAATGTGGATCCCACTATGTTGATAGCTTCTTAATTGATGTTTATGCTTTACTAGATTTTGATGTCATCTTTGTGATGGTTTGGTTGCACTACTATTAGGCTCCTATTTGATTTTAGAACTCGTATAGTCAATTGTTAGTTCCCGAATGAGCCTATCCGAGAGTGGAAGGGGGGAAGTCTATGTCATAAGTTTGGGTTATTTGTTGTCTTGAAGATGACTTTGAGGGTTGCATGTATCACCTAGTTAAGGTGAGGGAGATAGGTTCAAGTATTGACCAACTTAAAAGAGTTAGATACCTTTCTAAGATTGACTTTAGGTCGGGTTAGAACCCAATGAGGGTGAAATATGATGATGTCCCGAAGTTGGCTTATAGAACTCGGCATGGTCATTATGAGTTTGAGGTAATGTTGTTCGGTTAGCAGACTCTACCAAGGGTAGTGTTATGGTTTAAGATGGTTTTGGATCCTCTTTTGTGTTAGATGTAAAACTTAAGCAATGTCTTGATCCGACCTTAGTAGAATTGAAAAAGACGATGCTTAGAAAGTCCGTTGAGGTTTCCTCCCAAGGGGGAGATGGTGTGCTTATATAGAAAGGTCATTGTGTGATCCAAATGTTTGTGACTTAGGCTAACTTGAAACACCTCACCTAAGAAGAGTGTAGTGAGTTTGGTAAGAAAGGGAAGCTTACTCCCCGTTTTATAGGCCCATGAGAGATCTTGAGACATGTGGTTAGGGTGCTTATGAGTTAGCTTCCAAACAAGTGGCATAGGTGCATCCAATTTTTCCATGTCTCTAAGTAGAAAAGAGTGTGCTGGAGATCCGACATCCCAAGTTCCCTTAGAAGGTTTGGGAGTAGATGAAAGTTCTTCTTATGAGGGAGAGTTCCCTATGGTTAGCTCCTTGTTAAGAAGTCATGTGTTCTTTATGTGTTTCCATGATTTATCTATATGCATGCTTATGAAAAAGCTTGTCTTGAAAGAAATGACTTATGTGAACTGTTTTCCTCATGTTGTTGTGCATTGAATATGAGTTGCCTAGAGACTTCATGAGATGAAATGATGAACATGTTTTAGATATGCTTTTTGAGATTGAATTGCATATGAGCTCCATGAGATTGTGTTGAGCATGCTTTTATGTTTGGAGATGATAGTACCTCCTTGAAGTAAGAAATTTGAAATTTCATGCATTTTGGGTTGTTAGATGTAGTTCCTACTTCCTTTCAATGCATAGGGTATGTTTAGCTTGGAGATGAAGGTCCTCCTTAGTTGTGTGCATTTTAATAAGTTGCATGCATGATGGGTTGCTAGTCTTGAGTCGTTACCTTGAAGAACTGCCTAGAATGCCATTCGAGGACGAATGTTCCCAAGGGGGAGATAGTGTAACACCCTGAATTCGAGATAGAAGGTATAGCATGTTGGAAACTCAAGGTACCACCTTACAGGGACCAACCACGGGTCGTGGGTGAGCTCATGCCCCGTAGGTGGCCCCGTAGATGTACCCCTAAGAAAACTGCCTAAGGCAGTAACCACGCCCGGACCCATGCCCCGTGGATCGGTCCACGGCTCGTGGTTAGTGGTCCGTGGATCCAAGCCCTCTTTGCCAACTCTCTAAACCCAAACCACGGTTGACTAGGACAGACCTTGGGTCCATCCACGGCCTGTCAACATGGTCTCGTGGGTCAGCTTGGGCAGTTAAGTTAAGGGGCATAGTGGGACTTTCCGGTTTCAGTTTGACTTAAGTGGTGTCGTTTTACTCTAGCTTAGACCACCTATATAAGTAGTTTAGACCCCTAAATTCATTCATTCTAAGTCATTAATTCAAGACCCCAAAAGAAACCCAAATTCACTCTCTACAAGGTAGAAGAAGAAAGAAGGGATTGAAGTTAGGTCAAGATCAAGTCTTCCAATGTGCAAGCTTTTCATCCATGGAGTTCCCTAGTATTCCCTAATTGTGAAGATGAAATCCCCAATTTAAGTTAGGCTTCCTTCCAATATTGTGGATATTAATGAATGTTGATCTAATTGAGTAGATAATAATTTTTTATGATTGAATTGCTAGTAAATCATGTATTTAGGATGAAATTACATGTATCCATGCCTAAGCCATGTCTAGAAATATGAAATTGAAGTAAGTGGGTTTTGTTCCTTGATAAGGGAAATTGAAGATTTAGAGATAATCTTCTAGGATTGATGACATGTATTGTAGATTACCTAAGAGTAAAGCATATGGATATGAATTGAACTAGATTAAAGTATGCATGATGAATTATGATTAGTAGCGCCTGAGATTAAGCCTATATGATGATATATGATTAGAATTGCTTAAATGTGAAAAATGTTATTAGAATGTCTGGAGATCTAGGCATATGTGATGATTGTAAGAAGTATTGCTTTGAGAGTAAGGCTTCTAATTATGAATGTTGATTACTAGGGCTTTGAGAGTAAAGCTAATATGATAAATTATGAATGTTAAGGCTTTGAGAGTGAAGCTTATATGATAATGGTAGACTATTAGATAGAATTGTTGTGGAAGGAGTTTACCCACATAATCTACCTTATGAATATTTGAATGTATGAATGCATGAATGTGAAAGGTTTTCTCACATTTAATGATTCTAGGTTGAAATGTTTTCTCACCTAAAATGAATCTAAATATGTTTAATTATGATAGCTTGAAGTTGTGATATGAGATCTCTTCATGAATAAGCTTGACTTGGTAAGACAGGACCATGCATGGTAGCTTGAGTCGAAGATCTCATGGATAGCCTTGGATTGAGAAATTGTACCCTTCCTAAAGTTATCTAGAACTAGCATGAGAGTATTCTTGCATGATAGCATGACTTGGTAAGTCCAAACGATTTCATTGGTAGCTTGGATTGAGCAATAGTAGCCTTCCTTGAGTAGCTTGGACTTGCATGAGAGAATGGTTAGAATGATAGCTTGGTATAGCATGATGAGGTGATTTTCCTTGATAGCCTTGAATCGGTAAATTGTAACGATTCATGAGAAATGTTGGTATAGGACTAGTAAAGAAGTACTTTCCATTAATTGTAGCAAGAGTTAAAGAGGAACTAGTCCCTAATCAAAGTAGCATGATTATGATGAATCAAGGTTACTTGAAGGAAGTATCGTAAGTATGTTTTAATATGAGATTTGCTTGTATGATGTATGCGTAGCTTGGATTGTTGCTAGAGTTGCCTTCCTTGATATGTATTACTAGAGGTGGATGACCCAAGTCCTATATAAGGATAAGTTGAGGTTACTTGAGAAGTGTTCCTCTTGCATTATGATGATCTAGATGCATTGATTATGTCTATGACTATGTTGTTATCTCTTATGCTTAAGCTTATGTCTTATGTTGACTAATACTTATGTTATGCTCTTGATGATGTTAGGCTAGCCATCATATTTAGTACATTTTGTACTATCATACTTTTGCCTACATTCTTATCAAATGTAGGGTCCGGCGATATCGACTTCCATCCCCGTGGCTAGGATCATAGTAAAGCAAGGATGAATGATTGGTGAGTCCTCATAGCATTCGAGGATATAGCCACCATTTCTCTTATGTTATTTCATTCTATGTTTTGAACTATTGTAGGGGCTATGTTCCAAGGATATTCATGTTTTAGATGGTTTTAGACAAAGTGTAATAGATTTCCGCTCGTTTTATAAAAAGACTTTGATTGTATCGAAAATGTTTTAAACTTCCGCATCATTTATATTATCTTATGTTATGAAGGCTAAGTGGCTTGTTACGTCTAGGGGGTACCCCTGGGTCGTGACACCAAACCTCATCACACCCTTCATGGGTGAGATTTTCAAGTAAAACCAATCGTTAACTTAAAACTGTAGATCCCTTCTTCCCACATCGGCATGAGACTTTTGTCGGCTTTGGGCTGTTCTCAGCCTCTCTCTAATAAGTCGAACTTTCTCCATAGCCTCATGAACTAGCTCGGGTCCGATCAAGGCAACTTCACCAACTTCAAACCACCCTATAGGAGATCTACACCTGCTACCATAAAGAGCTTCAAAGGGAGCCATACCAATATCAGAATGGTAGCTATTATTATAAGCGAACTCTATTAATGGCAAGTGATTATCCCAACCTCCCTTAAAATCAATGACACATGCTCTCAACATATCCTCTAAAGTTTGGATCGTTCGCTCCGCTTGCCCATCGGTTTGTGGGTGAAAAGTCGTGCTAAGCTTCACTTTGGTGTCAAGACCCTTTTTGAATGAGATCCTAAACTGAGAAGTAAATTGTGTACCTCTATCGGATATAATGGACAAGGGCACACCATGCAATATTACCATTTCCCTCAAATATAACATAGCATAGTCTTCCGGCGTATAAGAAACCTTGACGGGAATGAAATGAGCCGATTTCGTCATTCGGTCTACTATAACCCAAATCGAATCATATTGTCGCCGAGTACGTGGCAACCATACTATAAAGTCCATATTCAAATTTTCCCACTTCCAAGTAGGAATGCCAATATCTTGGGGTAAACCTCTCGGTTTGTGATGTTAAACCTTCACTTGTTGGCAATTTGGACACTTAGTTACAAATCCCGCAATATCCTTCTTCATCCCATTCCACCAAAAGACTTCCCGTAAGTCACGGTACATCTTGGTTGCTCCGGGGTGAATGGAATACCGCGAACTATGAGCTTCTACAAAAATTTGTTCCTTTAAGTCATCCACATTTGGAACACATAAACAACCTTGGTATCTAAGTACTCCATCTCCCCCTTGGGAGAAAGCCTCAACAAACTTCTTGAGTACAACTTCTTTATATTCTACCAAAATTTGATCAAGACTTTGCTTGGCTTTCACATCCACCACAAAAGATGATTCAGAACCATTGTGAACCATAACACCACCTTGGGTGGAGTCCACTAGTTGAACACCTAATCGAGCCAATCTATGCACATCTTGAACCAACTCTTTCTATTCTTTATCAATATGAGCCAGACTACCCATAGATAACCGACTAAGGGCATCCACGACAATATTAGCTTTGTCTGGGTAATAAAGAACACTCATGTCATAATCTTTCAATAATTCAAGCCATCTTTTTTGGAGAAGATTCAAGCCTTTTTGGTTAAGCACATATTGTAAACTCTTGTGGTCGGTAAACATATCAACATGCACTCCGTACAAATAGTGTCTCAAAGTCTTTAGAGTAAATATGACCGCCGCTAATTCAAGGTCGTGAGTAGGATAATTGGTCTCATGAACTTTAAGTTGCCTTGAGGCATAGGCAATAACATTCCCATTTTTCATTAGCACACACCCTAGCCTGATTCTCGAGGCATCACAATAAACCACAAAATCATCCGTCCTTTCCGGTAAGGTAAACACCGGTGCGGAAGTAAGTCTATCTTTCAACTCTTGGAAACTTTTCTCACATGCTTCCGACCATATGAACTTAGCCTTCTTTAGAGTGAAGGCTGTCAAAGGAGAGGCAATTGAAGAGAAGCCTTCAACAAACCTTCTATAATAGCCAACCAAACCCAAAAAGCTTCTAATATCATAAGGAGTTAGAGGTCTAGGCCAACTCTTGACCGCGTCCGTCTTCTGAGGATCTACCTCAATACCCTTGCTTTACATAATATGACAAAGGAAAGCTACGGACCTTAACCAAAATTCACATTTGCTAAACTTATCAAAAATTTGTTGGTCCTTAAATATTTGCAATACGATCCTGAAATGATCAATATGTTCCTTCTCACTTCTTGAGTAGATTAAAATATCATCGATAAACAATATCACAAACATGTAAAGATATTGTCTAAACACTGTATTCATCAAGTCCATAAACGCCGCCGGAGCATTAGTCAAACCAAATGACATTACTAGAAACTCGTAGTGTCCTTATCGGGTTCGGAAAGCCGTCTTCGGAATGTCGTCATCTTTCACCCTCAATTGATGACAACCCGATCGGAGAGCAATCTTGGAGAAATAACTCGCCCCTCTAAGTTGGTAAAATAAATCATTAATCCTTGGGAGAGGATACTTGTTCTTAATCGTGACCTTGTTCAATTGTCAATAATCAATACACATACGAAGGGACCCATCTTTCTTTCTAATGAACAACACTGGAGCACCCCATGGAAAAATACTTGGCCGGATGAAACCCTTATCCAACAAACTCTCAAATGTTCTTTCAACTCCTTAAGTTACGCCGGAGCTATTCTATAAGGAGGAATAGAAATAGATTGCGTATCCGGGAGAAGGTCAATACCGAAGTCTATTTCACTTTCTGGAGGAATACCGAGAAAATCATCGGGAAATATTTCCGGAAACTCATTAACGACAGGGACCGACTCAAGAATAGGGGTTTCGGAATCTACATTCCTCACCCTAACTAGATGGTAAAAGAAACCCTTAGAAATCATCTTTCTAGATTTTAGACAAGAGATAAACTTACCCTTAGGCATAGAATTCCCCATCTTCTACTCTAGGATAGGATCATTTTGAAACTGAAATAAGACTACCCGAGTTCTACAATCAATAAAAGCATAACAGGAATACAACCAATGGATGACATCAAATTCTAACATATCAAGCTCTACCAAGTCAACAAGAGTAACTCTATGTGACAAGGAAACGAGTCATTTTCTATAGACCCTCGTAGCCACAAAAGAGTCACCAACAGGGGTAAAGACAGAAAAAGGTTCTAACGGCACATCGGGGAGCACATCAAACCTCATGGCCACATAAGGAGTCAAAAAGGACAAGGTAGCACCGGGATCAATCAAAGCATACACATCTATTTCAAAAACTTTTAACATACCGGTCACTACATCCGGAGAACTCTCTTGATCACCTCTAGTCTGTAGAGCATAGAATCAGTTTTTGCTTAAGAGCATTCGCACCGGAACCACTTGGACTGGTAAAGGGTAGGGTTGAGCCCTACAACGAGTATCTCCCTCATTCTTAGCAACTGAAGGACAATTCCTTATCTTGTGATCCGTCTTACCACACCCAAAGCAAGAATTAGAGGCCGCTAGACACTTACCCTCATGGTTTCTTCCCCACTTAGCACAAATAGGCATCAAGGACCTAGTATCATCCCCTTGAGGTTTAGGGTTAGACGCCCTTTCATTGTTAGACCTTGGAGGAGCATTAGAAGAACCTTGCCCAGAGAACTTTTGCCGAAACCTTGAACGACACCGTCTACCAGACCTAGAATATGAAAAGTTACCATCATTCGTTCTTGCCCTCTTTGCTTCCCTAGATCTTTCCTTCAGATTTTCTTCCTCAATTTGTTGGGCATGCACCATAAGGCGAGATATGTCCATGTTATGGACAAGCTTAGCGGTGCGGCATTCTTTGACTAACAAGTCGAACACACCCGACACAAACTTACTCATCTTGGTCCTACGATCTGCCATAATAGAAGGAGCATATTTAGATAGTTGAGTGAACCTCAAAGCATATTCCCTCACACTTATATATCCTTGCCGAAGGTTAATGAACTAAATAACCTTGGCCTCTGTCATCTCAAGAGGGAAGAATCTATCAAGAAATGCACCTTTGAACCTTCTCAACTCTATGGAACCCACTTCTTCCGGCCTTGCCTCTTTCCATTGATTGAACCAAATCTGAGCAACCCCTTTGAGTTGATAAGCGGCCAATTCTGCCTTCTCTACCGGAATCACTCCCATAATAGAAAGTATCTTATAGACCTTATCGATAAACTCTTGAGGATCTTCCTCAACTTTAGAGCAATAAAATTCCGTAGGGTTCATCCTTGTAAAGTCCCTCACTCTTGCCACCGCTGTACCCACATTTGGGTTCACGGGGGTTACCACCTCTGTATTGGCTTGAGCCAACACCTTGAAAGCTGACCTAAACTCCGCATTTGTTACATTGTCAGCCAAAGGATCAATCAAAGCTCTAGGAGGAGCTTGGGGAGGAAGTTCTTAACCCACATTGTCTCTCTCAGTTTTTCTAGCATTAGCCCTTCTAGTAGTCATATCTTGAAAACCATCGGGTAAGGATTAGGAGAAAGACCTTATAGAGCTAAGCTCCATGGCACAAATTAGAGAAATGAAGAAGTGAAGTTTCCTAAACATCTAGTAGCCTCTCACTCATAAATGTGGTGCGCTTCACACTTATGAACAAGACTCTACTTGACGTGGATTGAGACATCCTAGAACCATTCTAAACCTTGTGCACTGATTATCAAGTTTGTCACGACCCAGGGGTACCCCCTAGATATAACAAGGCGTGTAAGACACCGAGAGGCCTCATACAAGCCACTTAGCATATCATAAGATAAAGTAATAGAAATGATGCAGAAATTTAAAACATTTTCAATACAATCAAAGTCTTTATAAAAAAAGCGGAAGTCTAATACAATTGTCTCAAACCATCTAACCAACACGAATAAAGTCTTGGGACACAGCCCATACAATAGCCTAAGAAATAAAATGAAAGAAACATAAGGAAACGATGATCACATCCACGAACACAATGAGGAATCACCAAATCATCACTCCTTGATCAACTATGAACCTAGCAACGAGCTAATAAACCCGAACAAATACCGTCCATCTACATTCAGACCCATCTTCTCAATCTGAACTCCTAGCACGATCCATGGCAGTGTGATATCAGAAATCAAAGGAGCCAACCACCCCTTTAAGTCATCCAGGGTCTTCTTTTTATTTGATCCACCAAGAAGTGGTTCACATTCATTGTACACCCCAGCAACTTATTAAGGTATGTGCTGCTACATTTCACCCTTATGCCCCGCACCACCACATGATCAATCGGTGCGAATGAGCTAGGCTTCTTCTTCCCCTTTGGCACAAACCTCCCATATTCTGTATAAAACTGCCGGACCTAGGAAAGTATATATAGGTGTCGAGGCCGTGTAAGTATCTCAAACTTGTTGAACTTGATATTGTTCCACACTTCTGGATACCTGTCCACCATATCATCTGTAGACAACCTCTTCTCATCTAAAATAGTCCTCAACCCGGCAGCCTTGACTCTGTTCAGCGATCGAGGTGGAGGTGACTGTACTGGGGCAGTAGGTGGAAGAGGTGTAGGAGTCACCGGTACTTTGGCCGGATCATGTAGCACTTTAGAGCACAGCTCAGCTCGCCTCCTCTGCAGAGTCTGATCATCCTCCAGCTCAGATACAGATACCAACGATCTAGACCCCAAGTTATCCTCACCTTAATACTCCAAAATGGTGAGGTGGGTGTCGTAGATGCCCATGCTATCGGAGCTATCCTCAGCCGGAGGTTGCTCTACAGTACCCTTGCCTTTTCCTGTGCTTTCCCCTCATGTCGGAGGAAGTTTGGATTGTGTAGCACGTGGGGGAGAAGCACCCCCATTGATAACTGTACCCTGTGCTCTCTTTCGGGGTGGTTGATTTCTACCTGCCACTTTTGGTCTAGCCATATCTGCAAAAGAACACATAACAAACCAATACGTTAGAAACAGGTCAACAAAATATCAAAGTTTAAAAATTGCAGGAAAACTCACCGACTAGTTCGGTGTGCTACGTCGGGCTCGCCGAAAGCTCCAGAATAAAATTGCACAAAATTCAGCACCAGTCGGCGAGGTCCAGGGTCTTTCGGTGATTCGCCGAGCTCATTCGGTGAGTTAAAGGTGGCTCGTCGAAAGTTACAGAATATATAACTCAAATTGGGGCTGGCAAAGGGCGATCGCAAAGATATTCGGCGAGTAGCCGAGTGAACTCGGCGAGCTCAAGCATATCACTGAATGTTACAGACTCAAATCATCAAAAATGAAGAATAAAAAGGGGATCGATGGGTCACTTGGAGAACCGCTTGGTCATTCGGCGAGCTCAACTAAGCTTGTCGTTTGGTCTCTCGTGCCAATTTTTGGCCCCGACCTTTAATTTTATACCCACAACCCATGACAATGAAATTCAAGCACTTTTCTATGTAATTAAACTTAGACCCATGTCAATAACGACCCCGGGATGCTCAGACTTCCCTCGATTTTTCTAAAATTGACTTATCAACATCTTTTGCCCTGAAGAATGACGTACCCGCTCTATCATTGGGCAAATTCAGTGGATCGGTACAATTCGGGTTCCTCAGACTTCACCCTGACAAGACCTAATATATTACCACAACACAACCATAAGTTCAAGCAATTTATACACAGATTTTAACAATTATGGGCTAAAACACAAAAGCTAACATGATACTACAATGTCCTCACTTAAAAATCAATGAAATCCATAAAATTATGCAATAGATCAAACAATATTATAAACATGCATAAAAAAATACGAAAGATAAACCCATGTTCAGGACACCAACCTAAAAAGTAGATGGAAACAAACGCTAGGCGAGCAAATGCGGAAGAAAAAATGCAAAAATCCACCGCGCAATCGATCCCCACACAAAAATCATGAGAAAAATATAATCTAGATATGGAGTGCAAGAGTGGAAGAGTAAAAAAATGTGAAATTAAAGGTAATTTTGAATTTAAAACGGTTAAAACCCTTTTTGACTCTTCAGTTCGCGCCCCATCGGCGATATTAACTTATGTCGCCGACTATTCGGCGATGAGTCGAATGGTGCTTTTCCTTGCCGAAGGTTACAGAACTCCAGCCGTTTAGTTGGTAAAAAAGGTGGTCCAGATCAGGCTCGTCGAACGGTACCTGAGCTTGCCTAATTGCCTCTTTTCCCATAATTTCAAATTTTCAACCTGCACATCTAATACCCGTTATTCAAACAACAACATTAAAAACTAAAAACTTGGGTTGCCTCCCAAGAAGCACCTTATTTAACGTCGTGGCACGACGAAGACACGCTTTCAAGCTTCATTCTTTGGGTTAACCATGGTATCACTCGGTAGTCCTTATTTTGGTCTTGGGTTTAAATGAGTCGAGATTTGACCCATTTGTGTTTGCAACTGCTTTATCAATACCGAATGTGAGGTAACTGTTCGGTTCAGAGATGAGACGTCATCTTTCATTTCCTTTAGCACCTTGTCTGATCCTTCAACTTTGTTGAGAATGCGTGAAAGCATATCTTTAGTGTAGATGTTTTCAGGATCAGCCCTTTGCTCTTGTGGCTTTTTACGCTCATGGGGAGGAACATATTGTTCTTTGTCACCGTCCCGCTGTATCCAATTTGTACCATGGTCACGCCATTCCCTATCTCAGTCTCTCAAACCGTCATCACGATCCCTATTCCAACCTGGGTTCCCACCCGACCTTAGATAGTTCGGATGGAAACCTCCCCCTTAGTTTGTTAGGAAATCTACTTCCTCATTGTACATGGCTTCAAATTTTGCTTCATAAGGATTAACTCCATTAACTTTGATCGCATTCATAGCCTTGGAACAACTTCCCATGACGTGTTTTGATGACTGGTCCATTTGGGTCATCATATTGGCTATGTTTGCATCCCGTTCTTAGTCTTTTTCAATTTGTTCCTTTGTCATCCTAAAGTTCAAAGGAGACACTTGATCTTATCTAGTGTACCAAGCATGGTTGATTTTTGTCATTTCATCAAGAAGAGTGGATGCTATTTCAAACGGTTGTTGCATGATTCCTCCTCTAACGAGCTGGTCTTCCACACCATTGTTTACTTAATCTAGACTCCGGTAGAAGTATTTTAACAACACATTGTTTGGGAGTACATGAGTTGGACATTGGAGTCGCAATTTCTCAAGCCTTAACCATGTCTCATGAATTGGTTCACCATCCACTCGCTTAAAGTTCTGAATATTGTCTCTCAGTGTCACCATCTTCGAGGGTAGGAAGAACCTTACATAAAATGCATTAGTGAGCTCCTCCTAAGAAGTAATTGAGTCCCTTGGTAAGTCGGCTAACCACTTTGTTGCCTCCTCCATTAGAGAAAATGGGAACAAACGAAGTCGAACCGACTCCTGAGTGATGTTATCGAAAGAAAATTGCACACATACATCTACAAAGGTTCGGATGTGGTCATGAGGATCCTTAGTAGCTAGATCTCCAAATAGACGTTTCATTTGCCGCTGCTACAACATAGTGCTAGTCACATGAAACACCGCATTGCCCACAATCGAAGAAAATCGAATAGCACCCGCACTTCCCAACTGATCCTCATATACATCATGCAAGTTACCGAAGTCATCGTTGTGCCCAAGATGGCTAGCATTGCACCCGTTAACACTCATATCTTCACCTCTTTAAGAGAAGCAAACAACGCACAAAAAAAATAGATTCAACTACAACAAAATTAGTTCACAACTAAACTTTACTAAAAGAATTCTAAACACCACTCCCCGGCAGTGACACCATTATTGATAACGCTCAACTACACTTCATCCGATTCTAAGTGTAGGAGGTCATAATCAAGTATAAGCCCAACTAAGAGTTGGGGTCGATCCCAGAGGGAGTAATATGGTAAAGAATTCAATTATGAAGTGAAATGGTGTTCTAATCGTTTGTAGGTGTAGACGTTTTCGAAACAATAAAGTAAATGTCTAGGGGTTGACAATTAATATAAACTCCATCAATGTTGCAGGTTTGTTAGTCAAACCGAACGACATCACAACAAACTCATAGTGACCATAGCGAGTCCTGAAAATTGTGTAAGGGATATCCAATTCCCTAATCATCAGCCAATTATAACAGGATCTAAAATTAATATTGGAGAACAGAGATGCACCCTGAAGCTGATCAAACAGATCATCAATACGAGGAACAGGATACTTGTTGTTCACTGTCACTTTGTTCTATTATTGATAATCAATACATATCCTCAAGGATCTATCTTTCTTCCTCACAAACAACACAAGATCACCCCATAGAGAAACACTAGGGTGAATAAATGCGTTACTCTATAAATCCTGTAACTAATCCTTCAATTACTTCAACTCACTTGGAGCCATACGATAAACAGAAATAGAGATGGGCTTAGTGCCCAGCTCCAATTCAATAGCAAAGTCAATATCCGTACCCAAAGGAACACTTGGAAGATCAGTAGAAAATACATCTATAAACTCTCGAACTACAGGCACAGAATCCATGGTAGGTGGCTCAACACTACTATCTCAAATGAAAACCAAGTAGGACAAACACCTTCTATCAACCATTATCTAAGCTCTAATGAAGGAGATAACCTTTCTACGATAAGAACCATTAGCACCCATCCACTTAACTCTCGGAACACCCGGTATTGCTAAGGTCACTGTCTTAGCATAACAGTCAAGGATATCATTATGCAGAGAAAGCCAATCCATGCCTAAGATAATATCAAAGTCTACTATTCCCATAATGATTAGGTCTACCCAAGTATCATACCTGGCAAAGGAAACAAGACAGGATCGATAAAATCGATCTACCACTAAGGACTCACCTAATGGTTTAGAAACATCAATAGGCATAGCCATGCAATCAAACAACATATTAAACCCAAAAACATAATAGGTAAAATATATTAGAATGTAGAACCCATATAAAAAATTACAGATGCAGGTCAATGTCAAATAGGGACTATTGATGAGTTCGAGATTTGGATTAATTTAGGGCTTTGTTTTGATAGATTTAGTGTCCTCAAATGCTTAATTTATGCTATAAACTGATGTTAATGCCTTGATTTTCAGGTATATGGATTGAGGAGCAAAGGAAGGACACTAACAGGTAAAAAGGAACAAAACAAGCTGAAGAAATGAAGAAGGGCGAGCCTGAAGATCTCCAAGAGCACTCGACGTGTCACCGAGGGGCTAATTTCACCGCCTAAAGTTCCAGTGTGCCAAGCCATGAAGGAAGAGACCAAGTCGGTGACAAAAAGGAACAGTCGGTGAATCGCTGAGTCATTCCACGAAGCAAAGATAGATCACCCAAAGTTACAGACCTCGAGGATGCTGAATGCTAAAGGGAAAAGGTGATGAAAGAGGTCAAAAGGAGGCTCGCCGAGTGGTTCGGCGATCCCGACTTACTTCACCGAGTGGCCCTTCGTGGCTTATTTTCGGCGACTATAAATTACATGTTGAACATTAATTTTATATCAAATTTTTAATCCATCTTAGTGTAGAACAGTTTTCTCTGAAGTTTCTAAGTAGACTTGAAGGTTTTGAGACTCAATTTGGAGATTTTGCAAGCGGGCTTCAAATTTTCTTCGAATTAAAGCATTGTAAAGATCAAATTCCTCCTACCTAGTTGATGGCTTATCAATTTGGTAACGGTTTTTATCTTTTTATGATGTTCGCCTAAAACCCCAACTCTTGGGGTGTGATTATGTGATTATGGGCTGAATTAGTGTGTGGGTATTGCTAATTGTTAGTTTAAATGCAATTTAAAAGTGCGTTTAATCATTAACTGTGGTTTAATTTATGACTTGTTGTTACAAATGTAGTTCTATTTTAGAGTTCTTGGCTTGCTCGAGAGAGAGGTTTTAGAACTAAGGTTTTTGATTAATGGTTTGTGGGAATTGGGTTGATTTGGGTTCAGCTCGAGAGAGTGAATCCTAAACCTAATTCCACACATTTAGCTCGAGAGAGTGAATGGATTAAGGTATGGGCTGCTCTTATTTTGCATGCTTGTTGATGTTAGATAGAAATCACTTGTTTCAGGGTAAATTATTCAAGACAAAATTTACCTCCCTTATAGCCTAGCCTACTCACTAATATCTAGTTATTTACTAATAGTTGCAATTACCCATATGTCTATATGGCCTATAATCGATCACATCACAAGAATCCATCTCATTATTGTTAATTCTTATTGTTTGTGACTGCTATTTGTAGTTGATAATTACAAATTAAAACCCCCATCTGACATTTGATGTCACCCCTTTGATTTGTAATGTGTCCTTTTCCGATAATATCTATTCTTATAGCTAGTTAGATCACATTTGTACTTCATAGTCAAATTTGAACACGTACCACTCCCTGAGGGATTCGACCCCAACTCAACTGTTGGGTTTTATACTGCTTAACGATTGTTTGCACCTACAATCGGATGAGGTGTGCTTGAAACGTTAATCAAAATGGCACCACTACCGGGTAGTGGTGTTGTTTGAAATTCTTTTATTGAAGTTAAATTGTGATCTTTGTAGTTATAGTTGGATCTACTTATTTTTGTTTTTGGTTTTGTGTTGTTTATGTAAAACAGATGAGGAGATGAGGGTCAAAAGAAATAATGCAATGGCCAATCCCAAAAATGTAGCTTGAATTTGTATCTCCGTCGTGCCACGACGTTAAATAAGGCACTTCTTGGGAGGCAACCCATGTTTTTAATGCTTTAAGTTTGATTTTGAATAATGGGTGTTGATTGTGCAGGTTGAAAAGTGGAGTGTGTTAGAGAATGTGCAGTTTGGCTAGCCATACAGTCCAGTCGGTGTCTCACCGAAGAGGTCCGCGAGCCCGACTTGGACTATCGTTAGACCAACAAAACTTTAGGTGGAGGTCTGTAAAACTCGGCAGGCCAATTAATTAATCGGTGACTCGCCGAACAGGTCGGTGAGCCCAATTTTTCCATCGTTTAGACCCCCAAGATAACTGGGAGTCTTGTAAAACTTGTGAGGTAAGTTACCACTCAGTGCATCGCCGAGTGGTTCGGCGTGGACGACTTACACCGCCGAGAGGACCGCGAATTGAAAGGATTTAAAAGGCAAAACGGTTGAAAATTTCAAAACCTTTCATATTCTCCCATTTATAACCCCGTACACTCATACTCGCACTTTTGATTTCCTATATTTTTGCTATTTTACTTGCTTTGTGCTCTTGATCTCATGTTTGGATTTGAATTACATTGCCGCCTAGCTTATCAAATTCTAAATTCAGCATTCAGGTTGGTTTTCCAAACCCTGAACTCTTGATTAGTTGTTGAACTCGAATGCATTCGATAAATTGTGTTGTTTTTTTGGTGGGTCTGTGCTTAAATCATGTTTGATGTGGTTGATTGCTTATGTCTTACTGATTCCCAACCCCCAGAGTGTGACCCCGGACACTGATGCCGCGACTGTGCAGACATGATCATTCTTTACCTCCCTCTCTGTTGTTGTTTTTATTTTTGTGTTTCTAGTTACATTTTAGGACAACTGCTTTTCTTTTGTGGGTGGGGTGAGGTATTTCCATACCTACCTCTTGTGATTCTGTTTTATTTGTGAATTTTGAGTATTTTGAGCTATATATGTGTTTTGATTTGTATCTTGTGGATGGTTGAGCTTGTGGCTTCTTGTTTTGAATGGAAATGGTTTTGACCTATTTTAAAATTTTGTGCCACCCCTATTGTTTGTGATTGTGGCTTGTGGTTGGTCTTGTGCAAATTTGACTATCAGTTATGATCAATACGGATGACTTGAATAGTGATTTTAATTGAACGAATTGAATGTGCAGCTACAATGAGGACAATGAAGTTACATAAACAATGTGTGAACTTTTAGCATCTCGTTGTGACTAGCCGGTTATCGAATGAGCCTCTTGTGATGAACATTGCACACTAGCAAAAGTGTGGAGTCTTGTTTGATATTGGTGCCAATGCCATGTGTGTTGAGATTACTTTGAACAATTGAGTAATGACACCTAGAATTTGCCCCGTTGGTCTGGTTGACTAAGTAATGCAAGCACTTGATATGATCTTAGGGAACAATTATGAAGAGTGAAACAATTTGACAATATACCTCTTTTGTGGCCAACCTTGTGAGATGTGTGAACCTTGCTTGAACCCTATTGAGCCTGACCCTTTTCTTGGAAGAAAGTTGAACAATTGTGATCCCTCTTTATCCATCTACCCATAACTTTCATGAAGTGTGGTTTGTGTGAATAGCCAACTTAGGCCAAAAGCCTAAGTTGGGGGTATGGTGAAAAGAGGAGAAAAGTCAAGAAGTGTGAAAAATCCCCCTTTGAGTAATGGTTTTGAAAAACATGGAACCCCTCCATATTAAAAAAACAAGATAAAAGAAGCAAAGAAAAAGAATGAAAAAGTTGTGAAATAAAGTGATGAAAATTGTAAAACAAATGGGGTATCCGGTAATTCATTTGAAGTTGAATAATGGGGTGTATTATGAGCATGTTTTAATTGTTAAAGAAAAGGAGGAAAGTGATGATCTGGCCACACTTCATGGAGGTAGAAGCCACTGAGCCTAAATGACCATACCTTGACACTCAGCCCCATTACAAGCCATGAAAAGACCTTTGTGATCTTGAGTGAACTGAAACAAATGTTGATTGGAAAATAAGAGCAAACCTATGGGTAAATTCATGCATGTGTTCATCTTTGTGAGTGTGAGACTTGTATGTGATTCCGTAACTTTAAATTGCTAAGAAATAGTGTGTGAATATTGAATCATCTTTGTTGTGAGGGCATGTGATACCTTTGTTGAGCTTGAACTTGCATTTGAAGCAAGTATTGTGAACTTGAGCATCTTTGGTAATGGAGAGTCACAATTTGAATCTTTGAGTGCAAAATTGATCATTTCATGAGTAAATTGAGCCTTTTTGTGTGCATTCATGTTGAGTCTTATGCAGCACTGTTTGAGATATCCTTTTTGAACTGATGTTCTTGAGTTTTACTTGAGGACAAGCAAAAGTTTAAGTTGGGGGTGTTAATGAGTCCGAGATTTGGACTCATTTAGGGATTTGTTTTGATAGATTTAGTACCTCAAATGCCTAATTTGTGCTATAAACTGATGTTAATGCATTGATTTTCAGGTATATGGATTGAGGAGCAAAGCAAGTACACTAACAGGCAAAAAGGAACAAAACAAGCTGAAGAAATGAAGAAGGGTGAGCCTGAAGATCGCCAAGAGCACTCGGCGTGTCGCCGAGTGGCTAATCTCACCGCCTAAAGTTCCAGTGTGCCAAGCCTTGAAGGAAGAGACCAAGTCGGCGACGAAAGGGAGCAGTCGGCGAATCACCAAGTCGTTCCACGAAGCAAAGATAGATCGCCCAAAGTTACAGACCTCGAGGATGCTGAATGCTAAGGCGAAAAGGCGATGGAAGAGGTCAAAGGGCGGCTTGCCGAGTGGTTCGGCGAGCCCGACTTACTTCGTCGAGTGGCCCTTCATGCCTTATTTTTGGCGACTATAAATTACATGTTGAACATTAATTTAGTATCGAATTCTTAATCCATCTTTGTCACGCCCCGAGCCTACACCCTGAACATGGCTGGCACTCAAGAACCATTGCTGGCCCCATGCTAACCCTTGGCCTGGCTTACTTATTTAGCTGAAGACTTAACTTAACAAAGATAAACCCATATAACTCAAGAATGTTAATAAGAAAGCATTCAACTATCAAATAAGGCAAACTCAAGTCTTTAACGTATACAACTGAAAACAGAAAGACTAAAGAACTATAACTACTCATCTATGAAGCCTCTAAAACAAATAGGGATGTCGGAACAAGACCCTCGATCATCCTAACAACTGAAATACTAAAACAATGTAGAAGGAGTCCTCCGGAAAGCAAGGAGGCTCACCAACAGACTCTGAGTGCTCCACTGGATCAACGAGGTGCTGGATGCTGATCCTGGTTACCTGTATCTGCATCATAAAACGATGCAGGCCAAATGGCATCAGTACATTGAATATACGAGTATGTGAGGGGAACACTAAACTAGACATAAGCTTGAAAGGAATCTGAAAGGAACACTTACCTTGGCTTTACTCAACTAATGAATAACTCAACTCAATGCAAAGTAAAAACATCAATAAAGGTGCAGTTTATACAAAGCATTTAAAACAGTAACTGACAACTCAATGTATTTAAAGAAATACAATAACAACCCAATTACATATAAAGTAATATAATACTGTGGGAGTTTCTCCAACCGACAACCACCACTATGAGCCTAAGTGATGATACAGCGTCTTGTCCACGCTGCCAGAACTGTCCTATACTTTGCCGTCATATAGAATGCCTCAACTAAGTGGATCCACTACTCTATGCTTAAAAGAACTAAGGAGTCATCTAAAGAGTATCAACCTTTCTACTCACGATGGCTACTTGGTTTATGGAGACTTGAGTTATTATGAATTCACGTCCCCATATCGGTGCTCAATACTACTCCCAAAATATACTCAGCTCATGTGTTTTAAAAACAAAACTCTTTTTTTGGTTTGAGATAATTACTCAAAACTTAGCTAAAAAGCTCTCTTGGAAATTGGTGTTTCCCTTTCTTGCTCAAATGTGAAAACCTTTTTAACTCTTGGGAATACTTAGTTCCCGTATACATTTTGAAGAAATGAACTTAACTCTTTACTCTTTTCTCTACTCAAAACTCAAGTCTTAAAACAAAGTTAAAACGTTCGTAAAAGACTTTTTGAAAACTCTATGAACTCCTCTTGACTTGACTCTTAACTTTCCTTGAATTGAATTATGGATTCAAGGTTCATGATATCATGTTTATGGATGATTCATGATGTTTAGACGTACCTTAGAGTATAGAAATCGACTAGAAAACATAGGTTCGGTGCTAAGGAACTAGTACGGAAAGAAGTGGGAAAGGGTGGAAAGCCTGGCGTCCCTGGTGCTCTGAGCGACGTGGGGCGCCAGAGGGCAAACTTTAGGAACTGACTTGGGGCGCTCTGGCTGGGGCGGCGCTCCAGGCCCCTGCCCAGGTGACTTCCGACTTTTCTTCTTCATTTTTCAACTCTAAACCCTCTAATTTCACTTGGTTCTTTCCCCAAACACTTAAAATCTAATAAATCATCAATATGTGTAAGATTATACTCGAAAACACACCTAAAATCATGAATCAAACTCAAGAAAATTCAACAAAACGAACCCATAAGAATACAAACAAATTTCATCAAGAACTCTTAAGATTTGCTTTCAAAACAATACAACTTCGCTGAATTGAATCATGATTGGTGCGTGGGTGAACTAACCCAATGCTATGTGATCTCACATACCTCGTAGGGATTAACCCTTGGTGAAATCCACACGAAAATCTCCAAGAAATCGATGAATCTTGAACTTTCTTCTCCTTTCTCCTCTTTTCTCTTTTCTCCAAGCCCTAGCATGAATTTTCAATTGACTAAAATGATCTAATTCTAATTAGACTCCAAATAAACCCCTAAAAACGAAATAAAATAATTTGGTAAGGAAAAGACCAAACTACCCTTCAAAAATCCGGATTAGACTTTTATTATTTAAACAACCCAACTTCAAATGGGCATATCTCACTCATACGAACTCGGATTTGCGCAAATTCGGTGGCGTTGGAAAGATAATTCAAAGATCTTTCCTAAGGTATCTGGAAGCACACCTAAATCATCCTGATCTAGGAGTTATGGTCGTTTGAAGTTGACCAAGCACTCAAACTTAACTTAACTTAACCAATTTTCCAATTTTTTTATTATTTCCAAATAAAATCACTCTTTCAAATTCTAGCTCTTTCTAGTTCTTTCAATTAGAGAGATGTTACAATATCTTCCCCTTGGGAAAATTCATCCTCAAATGAGATTACTCTTAGTAAGCTAAGGGCGTAACATCAAACATTTAGTTCAGACACCCAACAAGCAAATCTAACACATCAAGCATATCAATTAAAGAGTACTAAGAAAAGAATTAGTACCTTGATCTGGACTTTCTCTTGGCTCAAAGAGATGTGGATATCTCTTCTTCATATCCTCCTCAGCTTCCCAAGTAGCCTCCTCAACAAATGATTTCTCCAAACAACTTTGAGTGATGCTACTTCCTTGGTCCTCAATTTGCGAACCTGACGGTCTAGAATCTGAACGGGGATCTCCTCATAAGAAAAGCTATCCTTGATACCAATATCTTCAGTTGGTATGATAAGTGAAGGATCTCCCATGCACTTTTTCAACATAGAAATATGAAATACCGGATGAACCGCTGCTAACTCTTGGGGTAACTCTAACTCATAAGCTACATTACCAGCCCTTTTGGATATTCTGTAAGGGCCAATATACCGGGGACTAAGCTTCCCCTTCTTACCAAATCTCATTACGCCATTCATGGGTGAAACTTTCAAGTATACCAAATCATCTACTTCAGACTCTAACTCCCTTCTCCTAACATCAGTGTAGGATTTCTGACGACTCTACGCTGTTTTCAACCTCTCTTGAATGACTTTAACTTTCTCCATAGCTTGATGAACTAAGTCTGGTCGTATAAACCCAGCTTCACCAACTTAAAACCATCCAATATGAGATCTGCATCTTCTCCCATAAAGAGCTTCATAAGGAGCCATTTGGATGCTAGAGTAGTAACTATTGTTGTACGCAAACGCAATGAGAGGTAAATTATCATCCAAATTACCCTTAAAATCAATCACATAGGCCCTCAACATATCTTCTAAAGTCTGAATAGTGCGATCTTCTTGACCATTTGTCTGAGGGTGAAAAGCAGCAGTTAAGTTCACCTTTGAACCCAAGCCTTTCTGAAAAGATTTCCAGAATTGTGCAGTAAATTGTGCACCTCTATCTGATATAATCGATCCCGAAATCCCATGAAGTCTGACTACCTCTTGGATGTACAACTTGGCATAGTCCTCTAATGTATGGGTAGTCTTTACCGGCAAAAAGTGGGCTGATTTGGTCATTAGATCCACAATCACCCAAATAGAATCATGTTGCCTGCGAGACCGTGGCAAACCAGTAATAAAGTCCATATTAATCATCTCCCATTTCCATTCCGGAAGTTCTCTGTTCTGAGCCATACCACCGGGCCTTTGGTGCTCTACTTTAACTTGTTGGCAATTTGGACACTTAGCAATAAATTCTGCAATGCCCTTCTTCATACTACTCCACCAATACACTTTTCTCAAATCACGATACATCTTTGTGGAACCCGGATGGATAGAATAACTGGAGCTATGAGCTTCCTCCATAATCCTCTCTTAGAGATCATCCACCCTTGGTACACACAATCTGCCTTGATACCTCAACACATCACCTCCCCCTTGTTCAAAAGCCATTAATTTTTTCTTATGAACATTTGCCTTCAATTCAAGAAAATTAGGATCTTGGTCTTGCTTCTCTTTTACTTCTGACACTAATGATGATTTAGCCGCATTCATCACCACTACTCCTCCTTCTGTGGAATCCATTAGTCGAACTCCCAATCGGACAAGTCTATGCACATCTCTTGCTAGCTCTTTCTTATCTTCCTCAAAATGGGCGGTACTACCCATAGAAAACCTGTTCAAGGCATCAGCAACAACATTAGCCTTACCTGGGTGATAAAGAATATTCATGTCACAATCCTTGAGTAATTCTAACCACCTCCTTTGTCTGAGATTAAGTTCTTTCTGACTAAGTACATACTGAAGACTCTTGTGATCAGTGAACACATCTCCATGAACACCATAAAGATAATGGCGCCATATTTTCAAAGCAAAAACCACAGCAGCCAATTCTAGATCATGGGTTGGGTAATTCTTCTCATGAACTTTTAACTGTCTGGAGGCATAAGCTATGACTTTGCCATTCTGCATTAACACAGAACCCAAACAAACTCTAGAAGCATCACAATACATAACTAAACCTTGAGTGCCTTCTGGTAACGTCAATACTGGGGCAGTAGTCAACCTCTTTTTCAATTCCTGAAAGCTCTTCTCACAAGCTTCAGACCATTGAAACTTCACTATTTTCTGAGTCAACTTGGTCAAAGGGGATGAAATAGATGGGAACCCCTCTACGAACCTTCTATAATATCCAGCTAAATCCAAGAAACTCCTAATATCAGTTGGAGACATGGGTCTAGGCCATTTCTGCACTGCCTCTATTTTCTGAGTATCAACTTTAATTCCATCACCGGAAACTATGTGGCCTAAGAATGCCACGGACTCAAGCCAAAACTCACATTTCGAGAACTTAGCATATAAATGCTTATCCTTTAGAGTTTGGAGAACTACTCTTAGATGACTACCATGATCTTCCTCATTCCTTGAATAGATTAGAATATCATCAATGAACACGATAACAAACATATCTAAATAAGGCATGAATACTCTATTCATAAGGTCCATGAACACTGCAGGTGCATTGGTTAAACCGAACGACATGACCAAAAACTCATAATGACCATAACGGGTCCTGTATGCAGTCTTTGGAATATCACATTCCCTAACTGTCAACTGATGGTAGCCTGATCTGAGGTCTATCTTCGAAAAATAGGAGGCACCCTGATGCTGATTGAAAAGATCATCAATTATTGGAAGAGGGCAATTATTCTTGATGGTAACCTTTTTCAACGGACGGTAATCTATAAAAATCCTAAGGGAACCATCCTTCTTCCTCACAAACAAGATCGGAGAGCCCCAAGTTGAGACACTTGGTCGAATAAAACCCTTATCAAGGAGATATTTCAACTGTTCTTTTAGCTCTTTCAACTCGGCTGGAGCCATTATATATGGAGGAATAGAAATAGGACGAGTATCTGGAAGATGTCTATATCGAAGTCTATTTCTCTCTCAGGAGGAACTCCGGGTAGATCATCAGGAAAGACTTCTGGAAACTCTTTTACTACTGAAACTCACTGAATAAGAGGTAACTCAACACTAGAGTCATTAATGTGGACTAAGTGATAGACACAACCCTTGGAAACTAACTTTCCCACCTTAAGGTATGAAATGAAACGACCCTTAGGCACTGCTGAACTTCTACTCCACTCTATAATTATCTCATTAGGAATTTGGAACCTAACAACTCGAATTCTACAATCAATGGAGGCATAAAAGACATGAAACCAGTCCATACCTAGAATGACATCAAAATCTACCATGTCTAACTCAACTAAATCAGCCATGGTCTTTTTGTGATTGATGGAAATGACACAATCACGATATACTCACTCAGCTAGGATAGACTCCCCAAAAGGTGTAGAAACACAAAAAGGTTCACAAAGTTTCTCAGGAAGAACATTAAAATTATTTGCAACATAAGGAGTCACAAAAGATAAACTTGCTCCTGGGTCTAGCAAAGCATAAACATCAAGAGTAAAGACTTTGATCATACCAGTGACAACATCTGGAGAATTCTCTTGCTCTTGATTACTAGTGATTGAATAAATGTGGTTTGCCCCCCTCCGCCAGTACCGGAAGTAGCTCCTCTAGGTGCAACCCTGTTTGGTGGAACAACTGATGAAGACTGGGCTCTGTTGCCCTAATTTCCATTACCTTGTCGTTTCTTAGGGCACTCTTTCATGAAGTGACCCTCTTGTCCACACTTGAAATAACGTGTGGAGCCATCGTGACATTTATCTGGGTAAGTCCTACCACACTTAGCACATACAGGAGCCTAGTTCCCTCCTTGTGCCACACTACCCTGAGACTGTGCAGGTCTAGCTCTGAAGTGTTGTGAATTATGACTATTGTATACACCTTTGTTTCTGGGTGCAGGTGAACTAGCAGATGATGGAGCAGGTCCCTTTTGCTTTTGCTGAAAAGACGAACGGTTCACATTATTTCTCTGCTGTCTGGACTCATTCCTTGTCTTCGCTTTTTTGTTTCTAAACTCCTCCATATCCCTCAGCATCTCTTCCTCAACCTGCTGCACATAGACCATCAACCTTGCTATATCCATGTCCCCAATTAGCATGCTGCCTTGCCCTCTTTGCTTGACAGACGAGACAACCCAGCAACATAAAGACTCATCTTGCTTCTCATATCCGCAACCATCTCTGGAGCATATCAGGAAAGTTGGGTGAACTTCAAGCTGTACTGATGAACACTTAGTGAATCCTGCTTAAGAGTTAGAAACTCTCGTACCTTGGCCTCTCTCAATTCTCGGGGAAAGAAATGCCCCAAGAAGGCCTCATCAAAGCAAGTCGAACTCACAGGTGGTGCTCCCTCAGCTCTACCCTTCTTCCACTGGTCAAACCAAGTCCTAGCAACATCCTTCAATTGATATACAGCTAGTTCTACTTGCTCAGCATCATCAACGTCCATAACCTCAAATACCTTTTTTAGTTCCTCAACAATACTCTCTGGATCCTCAGTAGTGCCTGAACCAGTGAAACATGGAGGATTCATCCTGAAGAACTCTCAGATCCTCAAAGTATCAGCCACTTCTTGTCTAGCTCCTCTTTGTTTCCCAACCTGGTTAGTCACAGCTTGGCTTAATATTCGAATCACTTCCCTGAACTCAGCATTTGTGACTTCTCCTTGAGGTTGCACTTCAGGTGCATTTGGTACCCCTTGTTCTTGCGGTTCAATATTTCTCCTAGCGGGACGACCTCTGACAGCTCTTCGTGAAGGCATGATTAACTGAACGACACGCACAAGCACGAATTAGAAGAAACTTATTAGAGATCAAACTCTAACACACGAAATGAGTGTGAAAGAAGTGAGATAATTTCCTAAGTGTTGCAGCCTCATAATTATAGAAGTGGCGCGCTTCACACTAATAACTAAGACCCTACAGACACGGCTTAATAGACTCCCTAGTACTCTTGAACTCTATGCTCTGATGCCAAGTTTGTCACCCCCCGAGCCTACACCCCGGACGTGGCTGGCACTCGAGAACCATTGCTGGCCCCAAGAGAACACTTGTCCTGGCTTACTTATTTAGCGGAAGACTTAACTTAATAAAGATAAACCCATATAACTCATGAATGTTAATAAGAAAGCATTCAACTAGCCAATAAGGCAAACTCAAGTCTTTAACGTATACAACTGAAAATAGAAAGACTAAAGAACTATAACTACTCATCTATGAAGCCTCTAAAACAAACAGGGATGTTGGGACAAGACCCCCGATCATCCTAACAACTGAAATACTAAAACAATGTAAAAGGAGTCCTTCGGAAAGCAAGGAGGCTCAGCAACTGACTTTGAGTGCTCAACTGGATCAACGAGGTGCTGGATGCTAATCCTGGTTACCTGTGTCTGCATCATAAAATGATGCAGGCCAAATGACATCAGTACATTGAATGTACGAGTATGCGAGCGGAACACTAAACAAGACATACGCTTGAAAGGAATCTGAAAGGAACACTTACCTTGGCTTTACTCAACTCATGAATAACTTAACTCAATGCAAAGTAAAAACATCAATAAAGGTGCAGTTTATACAAAGCATTTAAAACAGTAAATGACAACTTAATGTATTTAAAGAAATACAATCACAACCCAATTACATATAAAGTAATATAATACAGTGGGAGTTTCTCTAACCGACAACCACCACTATGAACCTAAGTGATGATACAGCGTCTTGCCCACACTGCCAGAAATGTCCTATACTTTGTCGTCATATAGAACGCCTTAACTAAGTGGATCCACTAGTCTAGGCTTAAAAGCACCAAGGAGTCATCTAAAAAGTATGATCCTTTCTACCCATGATGGCTACATGGTTTATGGAGACTTGAGTTATTATGAACTCGCGTCCCCATATCGGTGCTCAATACTACTCCCAAAATATACTCAGCTCATGTGTTTTAAAAACAAAACTCTTTCTTCGGTTTTAGATAATTACTTAAAAACTTAGCTTAAAAGATCTCTTTGAAATCGGTATTTCCCATTGTTGCTCAAATGTGAAAACATGTTTAACTCTTGGGAATACTTAGTTCTCGTATATATTTCAAATAAATGAACTTAACTCTTTACTCTTTGCTCAAATCAAAACTCAAGTCTTAAAACAAATTTAAAACGTTTGTAAAAGACTTTTGGAAAACTCTATGAACTCCTCTTGACCTGACTCTTAACTTTCCTTGAATAGAATTATGGATTCAAGGTTCATGATCTCATGTTTATGGATGATTTCATGATGTTTATACATACCTTAGAGTATAGAAATCGACTAGAAAACATAGGTACGTTGCTAAGGAACTAGTACGGAAAGAAGTGGGAAAGGATGGAAAGGCTGGCGTCCATGGCGCTTTGAGCGACGTGGGGCGCCAGAGGGAAAGCTTCATGAACTGACTTGGGGAGCTCTGGCTGGCGCGGCGCCCCGGAGGTCAAACTTCAGAGCCCCTGTTGGGGCGCTCTGGCTGGGGCGGAGCCCCAGGCCCCTCCCCAGGTGACTTCCGACTTTTCTTCTTCGATTTTCAACTCTGAACCCTCTAATTTTACTTGGTTCTTTTCCCAAACACTTAGAATCAACTAAATCATCAATATGTGTAAAATTCTAGATGAAAACACACCTAAAATCGTGAATCAAACTCAAGAAACTTCAACCACCAGAAACCAGAAGAATTCAAACTAATTTCATCAAGAACTCATAAGATTTGCTTTCAAAATAATACAACTTCACTTAATTGGATCATGATCGGCGCGTGGGTGAACTAACCCAACGCTATATGATCTCACATAGCTCATAGGGATTAACCCTTGGCGAATCCACATGAAAATCTCCAAGAAATCGACGAATCTTGAACTTTCTTCGCCTTTCTCCTCTTTTCTCTTTTCTCCAAGCCCTAGCGTGAATTTCCAATTGACTAAACTGATCTAATTCTGATTAGACCTCAAATAAACCCCAAAAAACGAAATGAAATAATTTTGTAAGGAAAAGACCAAACTACCCTTCAAAAATCCGGATTAGACTTTTCTTATTTAAACGACCCAACTTCAAATAGGCATATCTCACTCATACGAACTCGGAATCGCGTAAACTCGGCTGCGTTGGAAATATAATTCCAAGATCTTTCCTAAGGTATCTAAAAGCACACCTAACTGATCCTGAGCTAGGAGTTCTAGTCGTTTGAAGTTGACCAAAAACTCAAACTTAACTTAACTTAACCAATTTTCCATATTTTTTATTATTTCCAAAAAAAATCACTCTTTCTAATTCTTTCAATTAGCGAGATGGTAAAATCTTAGTGTAGAACAGTTTTCTCTGAAGTTTCTAACTAGACTTGAAGGTTTTGAGACTCAATTTGGAGATTTTGCAAGTGGGTTTCAAATTTTCTTTGAATTGGAGCATTGTAAAGCTTGAATTCCTCTTACCCAGTTAATGGCTAATCGATTCGGTAACGATTTTTATCTTTTTATGATGTTCGGCTCAAACCCCAACTCTTGGGGTGTGATTATGTGATTATGGGCTGAATTAGTGTGTGGGTATTGCTAATTGTGAGTTTAAATGCTATTTAAAAGTGGGTTTAATCATTAACGGTGGTTTAATTTATGAATTGTAGTTGCAAATGCAGTTCTATTTTAGAGTTCTTGGCTTGCTCGAGAGAGAGGTTTTAGAACTAAGGTTTTTGATTAATGGTTTGTGGGTATTGGGTTGATTTGGGTTCAGCTCGAGAGAGTGAATCCTAAACCCAATTCAACACATTTAGCTCGAGAGATTGAATGGATTAAGGTGTGGGCTGTTCTTATTTTACATGCTTGTTGATGTTGGAGAAAAATCACTTGATTCGGGGTAAATTGTTTAAGAGAAAATTTACCCTCCCCTATAGCCTAGCCTACTCACTAATATCTAGCTATTTACTAATAGTTTCAATTACCCATATGTCTATATTGCCTATAATCGATCACATCCCAAGAATCTGTCTCATTATTGTTAATTCTTATTGTTTGTGACTTCTATTTGTAGTTGATAATTGCAAATCAAAACCCCCATCTGACATTTGATGTCACCCCTTTTATTGGTAATGTGTCCTTTTCCGATAATATCTATTTCTATAGCTAGTTAGATCACATTTGTACTTCATAGTCGAATTTGAACACGTACCGCTCCCTGTGGGATTCGACCCCAACTCAATTGTTCGGTTTTATACTGCTTAACGATCGTTTGCACCTAGAATTCGATGAAGTGTGCTTGAAATGTTAATCAACTATACATATGATCATTGCATTAGAAGTCTCAGCAATAGGCTTCCTTGGAAAGGCATAACACTGGCCATCTCGATCTCCTGCAGTCTGAGTAGAACCTCTACCTCCACCCTGTGGAGCTTGAGTTCCCCTACTAGTAGCCCTGCCACCTCTAACAGATGGAACTCTACCTCGACCCCTAGCTAGAGGTGCGGAATCCTTAATTGGAGAGCTGAATAAGGATGCTTCGGTCCTGAATAAGTCCGTAAAGGACACTGACGCATCATATGACTTGGATCCCATAAATAAAGGAAGATCTCGACACAGATAACTACTACTGTGAACTAGACTAAGTAGCATGGCCACCTCAGCCAGAACCATACGATTATCGGGCTGACTGTCCACTCTCAGCTGCTTGGGTAGAAGCATGAACCAGCCCGCCGCGCTGGAAACAACAACTACCTCTATGTGAACCTCTGCCTCCAGATGAGGCACCGGAAAACTAACCAGAAGAACGAGCCCTCTTAGGCTCCCAAACTCCTGTAAAGCCATCAACTCTGCCTCATCGGCGTTGCTCACAATAAACTGGATGGAAGCCCCCTCTTTAGTTTCCCTATACACATAGGATCCGATAGAGAAAGTCAATCCTCTCACAAACCAACAAAATATGTCTGTCTCATCTGGCAGACTAGTCGTAGCATGCCTAGAAAACTCACAGAAAAGGGCCTCATACTCGGTCCCAAATAAACTGCCCTAAACCAAGTTCTCAAATCTCAGACGACTCTCCTCTCTCACGCTTCACAGAATGAAACAGTCTTGAAAAGCAATAGAAAACACATCCCACCCGTCGGAGTAGATCCAACTGGTCTAGACCTCACAAAATTCCTCCACCACTCTCTGGCGCGACCACGTAGTTTTGGGCAACAAACTAAACACCACGAGCATCCACCATACCTACAACCTCAAGCATCTCATGGCACAAAGTCAATAACTCATGTTTATCCTCGTTCTTACCACCCTTAAACTAGGGTGGTTTCATCTTTTGAAACTACTCATAATAATGTTGATCAGCAGCTACGAAGATTACCTCAGGAGCAATCTGTGCACCAACCTCCGGTCCAGGAACCACCGGTGGTTAGCCCGATTGAACATGAACACCTGGCGTCTGCTGCTGACCTGGGGTCTCTGCCTCCGTAGAAAGGTTCTCTAACACACCAAGAATCCTCAACAAAGTCTTCTGAAAAATGGAGCTCCAGACTCAGGAGGAAACAGATCCTCAACAACCTCAACCTATGGCACAAGAGAAGCCTCTCTAGCTCTACCTCAGGCAGGTGCTGCCCCACGGGCATAACCTCTAACCGGTGCTACTTCACGAGCACAACCTCTATCTCAGGCCCTACCTCTACCCCTAAACTGGGGTCGCCCCAACAGACTTCCCCCCTCTACCTCCGAAAATAGAAGCTCTTGTCCATGGAAAGTGCTAAGACAACACGCGGCAAATACGCACTAGTGAAGGTAACCACACACGACAAGAAAGGATGAATAAAAAGAACTTTCCTAACAATCGTTGTAGCCTCTTGAAGATAAGCACATACGTCTTCGTACTGATCTTTAAAACTCTACTTAGACTTGGCTTGTACAGACGTAAGACCTATGAAACCGGGACTCTGATACTATTTTGTAAGGACCTAAAAATGGACGTGATGGCACTTGCCTTTTCCCACCAAGACAAGTCACCTTCAACCCAACGAGAATGAAAGGAAAGAGGAAAACTGTGAAAACAAGAGCAAGATAGCGCGGAAAGCTTATTATTCTATTAAAATTCCCAAAATCTTGTTGTCATGTGTTCAAGCCACTAAAAGATAAGTGCGGAATTAAGAAATAAATACAAAGTATCAAGATTTGTTTCTCAAATAGAACAAAGTGTAAGGAAAGGCAAAAAGAGGACCCACCGAATAAGAAGCAGCTACCTCAACAAGTCCTTGACGAGCCTTTAGATCAATAGAAGAAGAATGAGATCACATGGGTCCAAGCTCAGCACCTACACAAGTGTAGAAGCAAGGGGTGAGTACCAACAACACGGTACCCAACAAACAACCTACAAAACAAAGCAGCTACCTAGAAATCGAATCCTCTTTACATTCCAACTGAATCTCCTCAAACTACAAGTTGCAAAGAAATCAGCCAAACCTAGCAATTCGAATATACGCAACTCACATGCCAACTATTCACAGTTAAACAATTAACAAGTCAGAGAAGTCAATCTCAATGACAAGTAGCTCAGTCATACATAACAAGCACATCAAATACAATATATAACTGAGTCACGCATAAGCATCAAGTGTATCAAGTCACAATGATCATCACTACCTGGAACAATTTCCCATATGCTTTAACATTCGCCGGTAATGACCTCAGTCCAACAAAATTCAATGGCAAATACCCTGTCATCATAATACTCGCCAACAAAGACCTCGGCATAATATCACTCATCGACAAACACCTCGACATAATAACACTCGCCGGCAATGACCTCAGCATCACAACACTCGATGGTAAAGACCTCGGTATCACAATATTTTCCGGCAAAGACCTCCCATAATAACTCAACGCATGTCTCATCATGGTGTTAAATGATGAAAGCACATAAGCTATATCACACCATATAGAAGAGATAACCACATACACAATTCAGGTCGACATTCATGCTTTCAAGCATTTCATCAATCAATCAATAGGGGTTACATTAAAATAATTCACATCATCGTGTTCAACACATAGCCGTTTTCATTTCTACCCCATTTTATTCATTTAACTATAACAAGTGGACAGTTAAATCCTTCACCTCATTCCCATTACTCCCAACACGAAATACACAAAGGAACCATATGAATTCAACTAGAATGCAAGATTTAGGAAGTCAGTTGCCTTAAATAAATCAACCATTACTCAAATAGTTGAGTGTTCCCCTTCTGAATCACATCCGAAGCCACACAATAAATTTAAGAAAATAACAATATACACATCAACTCCCTTGAAAGGTCGGTCAATCAACACAAAACTAGATTCAAAAAATAAGGTTTGAATAAGGAAAAACAATATTTGAAATATTACTCAAGGCTTTAGGAACACCGTTGGGAAAATCATTTCTAAATGGACTTAAAAATCAGTTTCATAACTCACTTTTACTTTAAAACTCAAGTTCATGAAGAACTACCAATTTATCAACACAAAATCTTTATTTAAACTCATATATTCAATAATAATAATAGGTAATTGAAGATTTAGAGTTAAGACTCGTTACCCAAAAGATTTTACTCGAAAGTTCCAATCTTGAATATACAGAAAGATACTGAATTTACAAATCTTATAAATGCATACATATAGATGTTCAGGTTAGGTGAATTTTAAAGATTTGTAGCAAGTATATGATTGTAACACTAATAGATTAAGTTGACTGGTTCCATTACGGGTTTTCATTTGGCATAATATCAATATCTTTTAACAAAGATAAACAATTGCACTATTTCTATCTCTGCAAAAAATTGATGACATTCTTCAAAAGTGTCTATCTTCACTAATGTCTATGCTCATTTTTTTTGTACTGAGAATAAGAACAACCCCATCCATTGATTAATCATCTTGTTAGTCACTGAAGCTAGACTCCATTATGCTTTAAGTTGACCTTTGGCAAACTAGACTAGAAATTTCAAAACAAGTACTCGGAAACATGAATGTGTTCTTTAGTCTGGCCTTAACTGATATCTATGTCTTTGAACTTTAGGTGTGGACATGTAAACATTCAACAAAAGGATTTTTTTAAAATTTCCACATGGTGTCCAGTACGTGCATTGGAGCCGATTAAATGCTGATTGGCACCATGATGTCCCACATTTGGTGGTAAATCGCTTCCTAAAAAAGATGACTTCATACCTAAGGGACTTAAACTCGAGATCTCTGATTAAGAAGAAAGGAGTACTTAGCATGTAACATTCCGAAAATTTCTATGTTAAGACTCGAATCATTCTTCATTTGTGAATAAGATTGTACTGAGTGATTCTTAATTGTTCTTAGGTGTTAATATCAATTCTATACTTTGGGAATTATTTTGGATATGAACTAAGGTTACTAGAATAGCCTAGCACAAAGTTGAGTTGAAAGCTTTCTTACCAATTGAGTTTCAATATGAGAATTACTTAGGTCAACTTCAAACAATCATATCTCTTAGAATATAAATAGCCTATCAAATTAAAGGTATTTTAATCTGCTTTGCAACACCACTAATTTTGCGTCAATCCGAGTTCCAAATAGAAAGTTATGACTATTTTAGTAACTTGATACAGT
Source organism: Solanum etuberosum (assembly GCA_029582245.1). Lineage (NCBI taxonomy): Eukaryota > Viridiplantae > Streptophyta > Magnoliopsida > Solanales > Solanaceae > Solanum > Solanum etuberosum. The sequence goes on from JAJONR010000947.1 coordinate 82,339, forward strand.
ACAATGACGAATTAGCCGACGAGAAAACATTAAAAATCGTAATTTTTGTATTATTTACGTCTAAGAAAATCCTAAAATAATTTCTTGACTAATTAAAGGCCCAAATAGTCATATTTTCATCTCTTAATCCCCCATTCTCTTCTCTCTCAAACCCCAAGGCAAAACCCTAAGGAAAAATCAAAGTAGAAGACTTACATTCAAGATTTTTTCAATCTTTTTCAACATTCTTCTTGAAGGTAAGTCCTTCTCCAAGAATTTCATTCTTTCCAATTTAATTTTCATCATACAATTATGAATTATTAATGAAAATCCTAATTATTGGCCATAGAGTTTCAAGAAACTAATTCAAGAATCTCAAGAAATGTTTTCTTGATTGGTCTCCTTCAAGCTATGGTTTCAAGGGTTTTAATTAAGTTCGTCATCAAGATTCTTCAAGAACCTTTTTCTTCTAGGTATGTAAGGCTATCATAGTGTTGGACTAGTTCATCCTCACGCACTACATTTATTTTCAAACCAGTAAAAGAATAATCTAGGGTTCTATCACTATATTTGAATAATCTTGAGATAAGTTGAGTCGGAGTTCTTAAGTTCCTGATTCTTTTTGAAATTCTATTCCTAATTATTGAATTGATATATATTTTGCATTAAGATTCTTAAGTTGATTTGTTCATGTCTAAATTTCAGCATGAACCCTATGAATTGAATATTCTTGACATGACTAGTATCATTGAGTTCTAAATTCTTGAGTTCTGAGTATTGAGTTTTCTATATTGTTATTGAGATCCTTGAGTTCATTCGTTCATGTCTATATTTCAGCATGAACCCTATTTTGAATTATAAATTTTGAGAATCTTTTAAAGCCAACATTTGTATTTTAATTTGAGTTTTTGAGGAAGTAAAGAGGGGTTTGAGAAAGAATATAAGGGAACTAAGTATTTCCCAAATGTTTCATTTTTACATGAAGAAAGAGAGTATTATTTTGAGAAAATAAAAACTTTGAATTCTAAATAAGTTTATGAATTCAGTGATATTTAATAGTTGTTACCTCTTTTAAAAGGATAGTCTGAACAATTATCTCAAACCAGAGCAAAAGTATGTTTCATATACTTAAGCATGAGTATATATATTATTCAGAGTAGTATTGAGAACCGATATGGGGATTAGTTCAGTCAACTCAAAATCCTTATAAATCATGTCTTGCCAACATGGGTACAAGATCATACTTTTTGGATGAATCCTCATTGCTTAGAGGATCAACTTAGTTGAGAGGTTCTATATCCGACACGGTATATGACAATTCTGGCAACGTGGATAACATGTTGTATCATCACTTAGCTCATAGTGATGCTTGTTGGTTAGAGAATCTCCCAAATAGAGTTAGAAGTATATTTTTATTATATCACTTAATATGTTCAGTTTAGAGATGAGTAAGTATTTTTGTAAAGTTATAATGATTTCACTTTTTTGATTTCTTTACATTCAGTTTAGTATATATCGACAGCTATTGCAATCCTTTCATTCAATTATTTTATATTCAGCTATATTACATACTCGTACATTCAATGTAGTGATTTCATTTCTTGGGATCCTCAACAAGAGTCTGTTGAGATCACTTCATCCGTCGTCAGCTTTTGAATGAGGTCTCCTTGTTTCTAGAGGACTCCATTTTTATGAGTTGTCGATATTAGTAGCATTTTGAGTAGTCGTGGGTCTTGTTCCGACACTCATCTATATATATTAGAGGTTTCATGGATAGACAGTTGTGTAGACTCTTTCACTTTCAGCGTTTTTATTAAAAACTTATGTTTAATACTTAGTATATATTCAGAGAGTTTTAAGATTTAATACATTGTTGATTTAACATTTCTTTCTGTTTGATATTTATGTGTGCTAGAGTTAGTCTTCAACTTGTAGTCAGCCAGGATGAGGGTTCGCTTAGGGATCAACAATAGTTCTCGAGTGTCAGTCACTTCTAGGTTGTAGGCTCGGGTTGTGACAAACTTGGTATCAGATCTCCAGAGTTTAAGTGTCGTAGGTTGTCCATGAAGTCATGTTAGTAGGATCTTATTTATGGTTGTGAGTGCCCCACTTCCATAAATGAGGGATTATAGATATTTAAGAAAAGTTTCCTTTCTGTCATACTCTAAATCGTGCAATACAACTGTTTCATAAGAAACTTACTCAAACTCGTGCAATGCTCAAATCCATTTGACTACCCCTCATACCCAAGGTGGTTGAAATAGCAAAGTCAGATCCTTATCGATGAGTAACTTTCACCAAAGTCTTCAGAAAGTCATGAGACTTTAGACGGGCTTGAGAGAAGCCCATGAATCAGCATAAGTGTTGAGATTAAAAAGAATGCACTATTATTCATCTGAATCGTGCATTCAAGCTAAAAGCAAGATCTACCCCCAGACTCTTTTATCTAACCCTTTTTTTTGTTTAGAACCTTTTGAGAATTTGTGTTTTAGAGCTTCGGTAGTATTTTTACCCGAAAAAAGATAGTATGTGTTACAATGTGGTAAGCAGTAGTAGTAAAACTTGCCAGAGATAGAGTAATGCATGCCGGGGTATTGTAATCTAAGAAAGGAAGGTAGTGATGAGGCAATTTATGTTGTTGTAATCATGCACCCACTAAGGTATTAGTGAGGATTTTCCCCCGATGGGTAGACTAAGAGGTGATGAGTTTTGATAGATTTCATGATAGAAGGTAGCGAAAGAGTTACTAGTATGGATGAGTTAGAGTATACTTTAACCCGAAATGATTTTATGTCGATTTGTTATTTTGTTAGTGAAGACCAATTATAGGTGTTGAATATATGAGTAGAGTATTCATGAGGTGATAGATCTAAGATAAGCTTATGATTTTGAAGGGAGAACTTGTGGTATTCAAAAGGTTATAGAACTAATTGTGGAATGATGTATAGTGAGTTGGTAAATAGTACTTAGGTTCTGAAATTAAAGAGAATATGTTGACGATTAGATAGACTATGAGCCAAAGATCGACTATTTTTGAATGAGGTTTTAGGGATCTAGTTTTTTATTGATTCATTCTACTAGTTGTAAGTTAGTGTAGTACATAAAAAGTGATTGCTACCCATGTTTAGTACTAGACACTAAGCTTAAATTTGAGATGAGTTTCATGATAAAAAAGGGGTATGGCAACACGAGGTTGATGATGCTAGTTTTAAGATCTGATCTAGTAGGTTTAACATCAATTAGGTGAGGAATTAAGGTGTTACTTTTCTATTGAGGTAAGTGGTACAAGTGTGGTATTGTGACTCTTATAGTAGAGCAATTAAGAGAGGCTAAGTCATTAGAATAGCAAGAGCATTAAATGTTATTCTAGAGATCGTATTTAGACGGACGAGATTCTAATTATGTTTATAATTTTTCATCTGTACCTAGATAGTATATTTGAGCTGCAAATATGGAATAGGCTAATGTAAGCATTATTTTTCCCTTAAGAGTAAGATTATGTGACTTTATTAGTCAACGCGGGTAATAGTTATGGAAAGTCTTTTATAGAAGCCCAAAAAAGTTACCAGAAGCATTTGAGAAAGACGACTTAGAAGGAATCTTAGTGCATGTGCATGGAGAGTTCAATACCAAAAAGATTAGCATCTTCTGAGTAAGAAAAGAAAATATAGAATAATTTAGAGATGATGGAATAGATCCATAGCTTTAAAGTATCATCTTCAAACCTAGTGGGGGTGATAAGATGAGAAATCAAGTCTAGCATTATGAATCAGATAATGATGTGTTCAGAAAGAGTTATAGTGTTATATCAATCTATTCATACTCTAGAGTATTCCTCAAATTTTATTCATTACAACATCCTGTTGATGATTCTAATATCAGAATTGCATAAATGACCTATGCTCATACACTTCAGATAGATTCACGTCTATGCTCAATTCCCATAATGAGGGACAAAGACTTTAGCCCATTGATCTCAATCTTACTCCATAAAGTTATGGATATCAGCCTCATGATATGAACCTACGCATATAAGCACTCATGTCTCATAGTATGCTTAGTATCACAAGTTCATGATTTACTCTCAATGGATAGCAACATAATGTTACGTCATTCGTATTCTTACATCAGATTTCTTGAATGAATCATGCTTATGATCTTTCGCTCTAAGCTTATTCAGTGATCCTTTTTTAGTTGTATTAGTGATGTTGCATAACAGTTCTATTCATACTTTGTACCCAGATATCCTTGTTTCAAGTCAAATGATTTCAGATAGAGTGTGTTGAGATCCTCAATAAGAGTGTGTTGAGAACATTTCATTTGCTCGTCAGCTTTTGAGTGAGGTCACCTTGCTTCCAGAGGACTCATGTTTTTTGAGTTGTTAGTAGTAGAAGCATTTTGAGTAGTCGTGGATTTTGTCTCGACACTCGTCTATATATAGTAAAGGATTCATAGATAGACAACTTTGGAGAGTCTTTAAGTTTCAGAGGTTTTCTTTAAAACATATGTTTAATACTTAGTATATTCAGAGAGTTTTGAGATTTTATATACTGTTGATTTAGAATTTCTTTCCGTTTGATGTTATTTATTCTTGTGTTAGTCTTCCGCTTGTAGTCAGCCAGGATGAGGGTTCACTTGGGGACCATCAATAGTTTTTGAGTGCCGACAATGTCTAGGGTGTAGGCTCCGATCAGGATATACCACTCCACCACGACCATTGTTTGTATCAAAAGGATGCCTTCCTGACTCACTATGAAAGATATAAAGCTTAAGAGGAAAACTCAATCCGATGGAGCGGATCTTAACCAAACCCCCGCCCCCACCCCCACAGGGCGAAAAGGGAAAAGCTAAGTGGAGCTGTGGCTATAAAAAATAAAATAAATATCACTTTATTTAGAATTTGTAAAATTGGCTACGTGTTAGACAATACTTTTTGAAAATATATTTCGAATTCAAATTTTTCAAAAAAAATTATATGATTTATGCTCCCATAGTTTTTAAGAACTAGCCCAAAAAATTTATTTATAAAATCAAAAAAAGACAAAATAAAAGTATTCTGAAAAGAAAATATTCCGATCATGTATGTTTTTCTATTCTCCTTCCCTACCTTGTCTTTCAATTTTATTTTTGTATATGTTTAATAATTGAAGTAAACTAAATCAAAACCGATAACCAACAAATAAGAAAATATACATTATTTTTAATTTTGTTTGTTTTAAATAATTTAAAATTCAACTAATTTGATTTTAGTTTTGGGTCAATAACCGACCATATGTTTATTTTCTAGCCAATAATGTTCTAGTTGTTTTTAATCAATAAAAATATCACAAAGATGAATTGCACGGCATCCCAAAGAAAGATATTGATGATTAAAAGCAAGAGAAAAATGAAGGTAGAGTTGAAGAGAGTTCCCAACGGAGATATGTTGGAAATGGGGAAGCTCAATTTGGAAACCCGAAGAATTATGGTCTGGATATAAGGGCAGGCTGTATACACTTTTGATTGGGTCGTGGTTTTCTCCTGAATTTTTTTTTCTTTTGGGCTGTTTGGTCTATTTTTTATAGACATATATTTTGAATTAAGGAAGCTCCTACTCCATTATTAAACAAAAATACAAAAAACAAATAAATGTAAATTGCTAGTTATATTTTCTAAATAACTAGTATAACTAAAATAACTAGGAAGTAAAGTAATTTATGCCTATTTCGGATAAGCATATGGTAAGACCCGAGATATAAATACCATTTTAATTGTAAATTGTAACACCCCGTATCCGAAAAAGGGAAATGAACAGTATTTTGGGAAGTTGCAGGTGCTAGCCACGGAGGCCAACCACGGCCCGTGGGTTGAATCACGGACCGTAGGTGGGTCCGTGGGTTGGCAAACCTGCCTAGTGGTTGAGGCCAAGAACTACAGCCAGACCTACGGACCGTAGTTCAGGCCATGGTCCGTGGACATGGCCTGTGGTTCGAGGCCCAAATATCAAGTTTCTGACCACCAACCACGAGTGTGCAGGATAGACTGTTGGTCCATCCACGGTTCGTCGGTGGGGGTCGTCGGTGGCAGCTGGCAGTTATTTTTTAGGGGCAGTTGGTTTTTTCCTTATTAATTAATTCCTATACTATGTCGTTTTGCCTATATTTAGAACCCCTATATAAGCCTTTTAACCCCCAAATTAACCCCATTTAATTCATTCTTCCAAATTCCCAAAAGAAAACCAATTCCTCTCCAAATATTCTCTCTCTAGAAACTTGAAGAAGAAGAAGAAGGATTTACCTAGGGTTTCTAGCTAAGGTTCTAATTTCTCCATTGAAGGCTAGCAATCGGAGTCAACGTATGATAGTTTTCATCCATGGATTCATTTCATCCATGGAGTCCCCAAATTCTTCTATTTCAAATGGTAGAATTTCCCAATTGAGTTAGGGTTTTCTTCAATTATCATGGGTTCTTATCATTATTGAAATAAATAATTTAATTATGATCTTCTATGTATGAATTGATGAATTGCAATACTTTTATGATGAATTCCCCTATGAACCCATGTGATCCCTATGTTTTCAAGTTATGAACTACTTGGTGTGGGATTTTGATATTCAAGGAAGAGTTTTATGAGATTGAGCATGTATTACTAGTTTTACACGAATTTATGATGAAATCCATACCTTACCCATGTTTTCTATGAGTTGATGATTGAAATTGGGTTTTTACCTCAAGGAGGTGAATTATGGACTTATGTGTTGTTTATGAAATCTATGCAAATGGTTTAAGGGTTCTTTGAGAGTAAAGTACCAATGATGATGTTGTGATGTGAAAGGATATTCTCACTAAAACACATACTAGCATAATGTGAAAGGTTTTCTTACATACAAATTATTCTAAGGTTGAAAGGCTTTCTCACCTAATTGAATCAAAGACTAGGAGCTATCTTAATGAATCTAGCTTGAATTGGTAGGCCAAGGGAACCTTTTCAGGAGTAATGAAGTCAAGTAAGAAATGACTATTCCGTGAGAATTTATGCTTAGCACCGAGTTGATGTTGATAGTGAGATGGAAGCTCTCCCGTAGTAGAGACCGGGTTTCCAAAGTAATAGCATGATGTGGAAGCTCCCTTTTTAGTAGAGGTCAGGTTTCTAGTAGCAATCTCTTTATCCCATAACTATGTGCCCACATAGGTTGATTGGATAGTGGATCCGCTTAAGCTAGAAATTCAAGGTTTTACCTTCGACAAGTAAGACACCCATTTTCGGTGTGGGTAGACACCAGATTCCATGTTATAGCTCACATGGTCTCAATGTCGGTTAAGGGTATTTCCCCAAAAGTAAAAAATGAACTAAGGTTACTCAAGGAATGTCACATATGAGTTCAAAGGTTTTAAAAAAGAAGTCAGCTGGCATTGACCATGATTTATGACTTATGTTTTATAATTCTTTCATATTATGTTTAGCTTTGTCAATTGCATGTCATGAAATGCAATGTCCCTTTTAGCAAGATTTAAATGTTTTATGCATGGTATCATACTTGATATATTATTTTGTACAAACACATACCCTTGCCTACATTTTTCTCAAATGTTGGGTCCGACAGAAAGGTTTCTAAGTCTCGTGGCTAGTAGTTGAGTTGGTGATTTTACCGAGCTTTGGTGAATCCTCATGCTTCGAGGACAGAGTTATTGTTTTAGTTTCTTTCTTGTATTTCTCTGTTGGACATGATGTATGGGCTAGGCCCAATTTTATTCTATTGTATTAGATGGCTATGATGAGACATGAGTTTAGACTTTCGCTTTTCGTTTTATAAAAAAATGTTTTGGACTTGGACTGTTGTTTTACTCTTATTGTTCTATTTCTTATGTTATGAGAACTAAGTGGCTTGTATTGTATGGAGTCCTTCGGGGTTCTATACGCCATGTTACATATAGGGGGTACCCCTAGGTCGTGACAAACTTGGTTATCAGAGCACAAGGTTTAGAATGTTCCTAGGATTTCTCATTAGCCACGTCTAGTAGAGTCTTGTTCATGAGTGTGAAGCGCGCCACTTTTATGAATGAGAGGCTACAAGATTATTAGGAAGCTCCACTTCTTCCATTACTCTTAAGTCATGCGATAGAGTTTAACTGTATAAAGTCTCTCTCCTAATCCATATCCTATGTTCTTTTTGATATGGCTACCCGAAGAGCTTATTCTAGAAGGAATGTGAGGGAGAATACAGAACACGAATCTCCTCCCCAAGCTCCTCAAGTTCCGGTCAATCCTTTGGCCGAGCATGTTTTTAATGCTAAGTTTAGGGCTGCTTTTCAAGTGTTGGTTCAAGCGGTGACGACCAAAGATAATAGGGAGGTGGTGGTTCCCGCAAGCTCAAATGTGAATTAGGCGGCTTCAAGAGTGAGGGACTTCACAAGGATGAATCCTCCAGAGTTTCATAGTTCCAAATTTGATGAAGATCCTCAAGAGTCTATCGATGAGGTCTATAAGGTGTTGATGATCATGGGAGTTTTGTCGGTGGAAAAGGAGGGGTTGGCCACTTACCAATTGAAAGGTGTAGCTCAAATTTGGTATAATCAATGGAAAGAAGGGAGACCGAAAGATGCGGGTCCTCTTGATTGGGAGAAGTTTAAGGCGACGTTTCTTGATAGATTTTTTCCCCTTGATATGAGGAAAGCTAAGGTGCTAGAGTTCATTAACCTTCAACAAGGAAATATGAGTGTGAGGGAATATGCTTTAAAGTTCACTCAGTTATCCATATGTGCTCCAATAATGGTTGCCGATTTAATGGCTAAGATGAGTAAGTTTATGTCGGGTGTGTCTGAAATGTTGGTAAAAGAGTGTCGAACTACAATGCTCATTCATGATATGGACATCTCTAGTATCATGGTACATGCACAACAAATTGAAGAAGAAAAACTCAAGGAAAGGTCTAGGGAGGCAAAAAGGGCTAAGACCGGTGATGGTAATTTCTCTAACACAAGGTCTGAGGGACAAGGTCATCCAAGATTCTGACAAAGGTTTTCTGGTCAAGGTTACTCCAATGCTCCTCAAAAATTCAACCAAGATAGGGTGTCTAACCCTAATACTCAAGGAGGTAATGGTAGTGGATCTTCATTTCCTAGGCCTAATAGTACTAAGTATGGAAGGTAGCACGATGGTAAGTGCCTAGACGACACAGATGGTTGCTTCGGTTGTGGTAAGAGTGGTCACGAAATGAGGGATTGCCCGATGCTTATGGCTAAAGGAAGACAGGGAAATCAAGCTACTCCTAGTGGTTCGGGTTTCAATGCTTTAAGGCAAAACCGTTTCTATGCTCTTCAGACTAGAGGTAAACAAGTGAGTTCTCCAGATACGGTTACCGGTATGTTGAAAGTTTTCCAACTTGATGTAGATGCTTTACTTTATCCCGGTGCTACCTTGTCTTTTCTGACTCCATATGTGTCGATGTGGTTTGATGTGCTTCCTGATATGTTGTTAGAACCTTTTTTTGTCTCTACTCTTGTTAGTGATTTTGTGGTGGCTAAGAGGGTCTATAGAAAGTGTTTGTTTCCTTGTCTCATAGAGTTACTCTTGTTGACTTGGTAGAGCTTGATATGTTAGACTTTGATGTTATCTTGTGTATGGATTGGCTGTACTCTTGTTATGCTTCTATTGATCCCGGTGCTACCTTGTCTTTTGTGACTCCATATGTGTCGATAAGGTTTGATGTGCTCCTTGATATGCTGTTAGAAACCTTTTATGTCTCTACTCTTGTTGGTGATTCTGTGGTGGCTAAGAGGGTCTATAGAAAGTGTCATGTTTCCTTGTCTCATAGAGTTACTCTTGTGGACTTGGTAGAGCTTGATATGTTAGACTTTGATGTTATCTTGGGTATGGATTGGTTGCACTCTTGTTATGCTTCTATTGATTGTAGAACTCGTGTAGTCAAGTTTCAGTTCCTGAATGAGCCTATCCTAGAGTGGAAGGGGGGAAATTCTATGCCTAAGGGTCAGTTTGTTTCTTATCTTAAAGCTTTAAAGATAATTTCTAAGGGTTTCTTTTACCATCTAGTAAGGGTGAGGGATGTAGATTCTGAAACCCCTTCTATTGAGTCGGTCCCCGTTGTCAATGAGTTTCTGGAAGTGTTTCCAGATGATCTAGGCGGTATTCCTCCTGAGTGGGAAATAGACTTCGGTATTGACCTTCTCCCAAATACGCAACCGTTCTCTATTCCTCCTTATCGTATGGCTTCGGCAGAACTTAAGGAATTGAAAGAATAGTTAAAAGACTTGTTGGATAAGGGTTTCATCCGACCAAGTATCTCTCCATGGGGTGCTCCAGTTTTGTTTGTTAGAAAGAAAGATGGGTCTCTTCGCATGTGTATTGATTATAGACAGTTGAACAAGGTGACAATTAAGAACAAGTATCCTCTCCCAAGGAGAGATGATTTATTTGACCAACTTCAATGAGTAAGTTATTTGTCTAAGATTGATCTCCGATCGGGTTATCACCAATTGAGGGTGAAAGATGATGACATTACAAAGACGGCTTTTTGAACTAGGTATGGCCATTATGAGTTTCTAGTAATGTCATTTGGATTGACTAACGCTCCGGCAGCGTTTCTGGACTTGATGAACATGGTGTTTAGGCAATACCTTAACATGTTTGTGATTGTGTTTATCGATGATATTTTGATCTATTCAAGAAGTGAGAATGATCATATTGATCATTTGAGGATTGTATTGCAAATCCTTAAGGACCAACAACTCTTTGCAAAGTTTAGAAAATGTGAATTTTTGTTAAGGTCCGTAGCTTTCCTTCGTCATATTGTCTCACGCAAGGGTATTGAGGTAGATCCTAAGAAGACGGATGCGGTCAAGAGTTGTCCTAGACCTCTAACTCCCTCGGATATTAGAAGCTTTTTCGGTTTGGTCGGTTACTATAGAAGGTTTGTTGAGGGTTTCTCTTCAATTGCCTCTCTTTTGATGGCTTTGACTCAAAAGAAGGCTGATTCATATGGTCAGAAGTGTGTGAGAAAACTTTTTAGGAGTTGAATGATAGACTTACTTCCACTCCGGTCTTGACCTTACCGGAAGGAATGGATGGTTTTGGGGTTTATTGTGATGTCTCGAGAATTGGGCTACGGTTTGTGCTAATGCAAAAATGGGAAAGTTATTACCTATGCCTCAAAGCAACTTAAAATCCCTAAGAAGAATTATCCTACTCACGACCTTGAGTTAACGGCGGTCGTATTTTCCTTAAAGATTTGGAGACACTATTTGTACAGAGTTCATGTTGATGTGTTTACCGACCACAAGAGTTTGTAATATGTGTTTAATAAAAAAGATTTAAATCTTCACCAAAGAAGGTGTCTTGATTTATTGAAAGATTACGACATGAGTGTCCTTTATCACCCCGGTAAAGCTAATGTGGTAGAGGATTCTCTTAGTCGGTTGACTATGGGTAATGTTGCTCATATTGAAGAATAGAATAAAGAGTTGGTTCGAGATGTGCATAGGTTGGCTTGATTAGGTGTTCAACTAGTGGACTCCACCAAAGGTGGCTTTATGGTTCACAATGGTTCCGAATCATCTTTTGTGGTGCATGTGAAAGCCAAGAAAGGTCTTGATCCAATTTTGGTACAGTTGAAAGAGGTAGTGTTTAAGAAATCCGTTGAGGCTTTCTCCCAAGGGGGAGATGGTGTCCTTAGATACAAAGGTCGTTTATGTGTTCCAAATGTTGATGACGTGAGGGAATAGATTTTGACAGAAGCGCATAGTTCGCGGTATTCCATTCACCCAGGAGACACCAAGATGTACCGTGATTTTCGGGAAGTATATTGGTGGAATCAGAAAAAGATAGATATTGCGGGATTTGTGGCTAAGTGTCCAAATTGCCAACAAGAGAAGGTTGAGCATTAGAAATCGGGAGGTTTGTCCCAAGATATTAGCATTCCTACTTGGAAGTGGGAAGACTTGAATATGGACATTATTGTTGGTTTGCTTCACACCCGGCGACAACATGACTCTATTTGGGTTATAGTAGATTGGATGACGAAATTGGCTCACTTCCTTCCCGTCATGGTTTCTTATTTGGCGGAGGACTATGACAAGATGTACTTAAGAGAAATTGTAAGGCTGCATGAAGTGCCCTTGTCCATTATTTCTGATCGTGGTACCCAATTCACTTCTCTATTTTGGAAGTCATTCCAAAAGGGTCTTGGCACTAAGGTTAAGCTTAGAACAACTTTTCATCCCCAAACCGAAGGTGAAGCGGGTCGTACTATCAAAATTTTAGAAGATATGTTAAGGGCTTGTGTGTTTGATTTTAAGGGTATTTGGGATGACCACTTTCCATTGATAGAGTTTGCCTATAATAATAGCTACCACTCAAGTATCGATATGGCTCAATTTGAGGCCTTGTATGGTAGGAGGTGTAGATCTCCCATAGGTTTGTTTAAGGTGGGTGAAATTGCCCTAATAGGTCTTGAATTGGTTCATGAGGCCGTTGAGAATGTTCAACTCATTAGAGAGAGGTTGAGAACGACTCAAAGTCTATAAAATTCTTATGCCGATGTGAGAAGAAGGGATCTAGAGTTTGATGTTAACGATTAGGTTTACTTGAAAATCTCACCCATGAAGGGTGTAATGAGGTTTGGTAAGAAGGGGAATCATACTCCCCGGTATGTAGGCCTATATCAGATTTTGAGGCGAGTGGGTAAGGTTGCTTATGAGTTAGATTTACCAAATGAATTGGCAAAAGTGCATCCCATTTTCCATGTCACTATGCTTATGAAGTGTGTTGGAGATCCGACATCCATAGTTTCCCTAGAAGGGTTGGGAGTTGATTAAAGTCTGTCTTATGAGGAAGTTCTGGTTGAGATTCTAGACCGGCAAGTTAAGAGATTGAGAAACAAAGAAATAGCTTCCGTCAAGGTTTTGTGGAGGAATCAATTTGTAGAGGGTGCTACTTGGGAGGCCGAGGTCTATATGATGCCCTGATATCCTCATCCTTTTCCTTGTACTCATATTCAAGCTTGAGGTAATGAGTTCCTCTTGAGTTGTCCTTGTTTTTGGAGTCATGTGTTTTTATGTGTTTCCATAATTTCCTTATGTTATGTATGTTCATGAAAACTTGAGTTTTGAAAGAAAATGAGTTTACATGATTAGTTTTCCTCATGTTGTTTTGCATTGAGTATCAATTCCCTATAGACTTTATGAGATGAATTGATGAACATGCATTAGCTATGCTTTTTGAGAGTAAATTGCATAGAGGCTCCATGAGATTGTGTTGAGCATGCTTTTAGCTTGGAGAAGGTAGTTCCTCCTTGAAAATGAGTAATGTTAAAATTTCATGCATATTGGGTTGATAGATGTAGTTCCTACTTCCTTATGTTGCATTTGAGTATGATGAGCTTGGATTTGATGTTTCCTCCTTATTTATGTGCATTGCATGCATAATGAGCTGATAGAGTTAGTTCACCCCTCTTCTAATGTTTTGACAATTATGTCCTAGCTTGGAGTTGATAGTTCCTCTTCGGTTGTATGCATTGCATTGTAGGTTGGGTTGTTAGTTCCTCTCCTACTCTTTTAGAACCAGTTTAAATCTCATTCGAGGATGAATGATCCCAAGGGGTTGATATTGTAACACCCTGTATCCGTAAAAAGGAAATGAACCAAATTTTGGGAAGTTGTAGGTACCAGCCACGGAGGCCAACCACGATCCGTGGGTTGAACCACGGACCGTAGGTGGGTCCATGGGTTGGCCACCCTGTCTAGTGGTTGAGGCCAAGAACTACGGCAAGACCTACGCACCGTAGGTCAGGCTACAGTCCGTGGTCAGGGCAAGTTTCTGACGACAACCTACGAGTGTGCAGGACGGACAATTGGTCCAACCACGGTCCGTCGCAGGGGGGTCGTCGGTGGCAGCTGGCAGTTATTTTTCAGTGGCAGTTGGGTCTTTTTTGAATTAATCAATTCCTATACTATGTCGTTTTGCCTATATTTAGAACCCCTATATAAGCCTTTTAACCCCCAAACTCACCCCATTTAATTCATTCTTCCAAATTCCCAAAGGAAAACCAATTCCTCTCCAAATAGTCTCTCTCTAGAAACATGAAGAAGAATAAGAAGGATTCACCTAGGGTTTCAAGCTAAGGTTCCAATTTCTGCATTGAAGGCTAGCAATTGGAGTCAAGGTATGTGTCAAACCCCAACCCAAGGTGAGTCGGACAAGTACCATATGAACACATGCTTTACAAGTGACCTATGATGAGAAAGTGAACTACTATGCAAATAGATTTACTAATGAGAAGCAACATAAACAACACATGTCGACTAGCTGAACCGATACATGTGACAAGTAAAACTATGAATACAGATGATAGCTTTACAATATCTACAAAGCCTCTGCTGGAATTCATACTGTACCACTATGAAAATACGCATAGTAAAGACTCACCAAAGCCCCGAATCAACCTGGAGCTCACCAACAACCGCTTAATATCATGAGCTTGTATTGGGGAGATCTACTAATTGAGTACCTCTACCTGCGGCATGAAATGCAGCGTCCCCAATGAGGCACGTCAGTACGAAAGAATGTACTGAATATGTAAGGCATAATACAACCATATGTAAAATGAGAGCTCAAGTGAAACAAAATACAAATAGATAAGGATTTGAGACCACCTTTGCTTAAACTTGTGGAATCCTGTATGTTACATTCTTTTCTTTACTTTTCTGTGCGTTATAATATTTATAAGACATATGATACAAATGACCAGCTGATCAGTGGTAGAAGAGGATGACCCATGCTAGGCATTTTAACCCCTGGGATGCGGTCCTCATAAATATACAAATTAGGATCGACCCATGCTAGGCTTTTAGCCCCTGGGCTGCCACCCATAATAATATAGATTGGGATCGGCCCATGCTAGGTATTACCACCCTTGAGCTGCCACCCTTAAGTATTAAAATTAGGATCGGCCCATGCTAGGTATTTTAACCCCTGAGCTGCCACCCATAATTATATAGATTCATTTTACCTTGTCTCTTTAATCTTTGAGATTGTTGTTCTGATGTTCACAACTCTTTTGAGATTGTTGTTTTGGTGGTCATAGCATTATTTAGCTTTGTGACAGTAAAACATAGTAGGAGACATATGAATATGGACTTAGGATAATAACAATGACATGGGAAGCAATTGTGACACCAATGTAATACTTAGGAGCTTATATGACTCAATAAGCATTTTGACATCACAAATTGAAGCCCATATCAAGTGAAGACATTTAACATTCAGCCAAGATATATGAACTCTATATGACAGCCAAATACTTACTAACTAATATAAAATACAAGGTATACATGAACGTGGAACCAAGGAAGCACGTGGGCAGATTCAACTTAGGGACGGATACATATTCCAAGTACTTACATATACAATGTACAATAGAGCAAGTAGGGATTTTGTGAGGTAACATTATAGTATAACACAATGGGAGTGATTACCAATAAAGGGAACATATCAACACGTGAAAAGATGACTTATATGATGGAGTAGACAATTGAAGCAAGTTGGCAAGATATGGGGCAGATTGTATATCCAACATATAAACATATGTACCATGTGTAATCTAGGATCATTTTGATTTATATAAGAGGAATACGTGCCAAGGGTTAGCACTTTCACATGAAACAAGTTTAAACCTTGCATGATGACACTTGGTAGAGTAAGCACGTACATCTAGTAATAAATCATATTAGAGTACTTATTTAACGCTCTAGAGTGTAGTAATGAGATAATTAGCTATATTGGTGATCTTATACTGCCACTTTGGATCAGTCACTACCAAGGGCACTTAGAAAGCTTACTTTGTAATACAAGTGTTTGACTCATGCCAAAGAAATAGGAAATCGAGTAGCCTTACATAACTTGCTATACAATGCAAAAAGTATGACTTAAGGTCCTTCTCTTAAGATTACTAATCTACAATAAAATAAGTTGTAAGACTAGTATTAGTAGCTAATCAACCAATATGAGCTACTTGATCTCACCAAAATAGTAACCAAGCAGTAAGCATGCAATTTATCTATCCATTGTTTTCTTTCCTTCCCTTTCCCTTTAATCGCGTCTATATATACTATACAACCTTCATATCAGGTCCTCCCCAAAACTCCCTACAATATTTAAATCCTTTAACGTCTCCATAACTTCTCCACACATCCAGTCACATCCCTTATCATAACATACATAAAACAATCCTAAACATAATAATGTAACAAAAGCAATATAATTCTCGGTTTCTGATCACAAACACTTGAAGAGCTAACATTACTCTTAAGATGCTCAAACGAGCTCATAAATGAATTTAAAGGGGACTCCCCTCTATGGCTGTCCCAACATGCACTAACCACCAAAACATCCTCCCCAATAATACACCATGTAGAAGGAACAGTTTACAACTCACTAACACATACCAAATGTCCTAATTAACTCAAGAACAAGAGGGAGAAAATTGCAGTAGCTTACCTTGCTGGACAGAACAACCACTTGCTAAAACTTGGAATCTTCAAGGTAAAGGTTGTCCTCCTCAACTTGTCTTAACTTATACCTTCCAATAGATTTAACTCCCTAATATTCAAGAACCCTAATAGTATTTAATGGCTGTTGTATGAATATAAGAGAGAAAGCTCAAGAAATCAGATTTTTGTTAAAGTAAAACATTGTTAGAAAAATCTGATATCAATCCCTTTTGAAGGGACCTGCTTTGGCCGGCTGTCTCACTCATTTTGGGCCATAATTTATCAAGTAGGTGATCCACCTACTTGGACTTTCCACTTGGGACTTTTTGGACTTAAGAATATTGGGCCTTGGCTGTCCATTTCCCCTTATTCTTCTAATCAACTTGGGCCAGATTAATGCAAGTAGGTGGTAGTGTACTTGGTCGAATAACATAGTCAAAACACTCTTAGTAGGTGATGCACCTACTTGGTCATTTGGGCTGGTCAATAAGTCAAAGTTGGTGATGCAGCTACTTTGTCCTTTGGGCTGGTCAATTAGTCAAAGTAGGTGATGCACCTACTTGGTCCTTTGGGCTGGTCAATAAGTCAAAGTAGGTGATGCACCTACTTGTCACCTACAAGCTTAGTTAAGTCAAGCAAGCACCTCAATATTTTACTCCATTTCTAGACCTTAATACCTTTAACTTAACTTAAAACTTATATACACTATGTCACTTTAAAATTTAGACTCAAATACCACCATATGATCTCAAGTTTAAATACTTCCATCGACGTCAACTTAATCGGGTCGCATCAAAATCTGTGGACAGTTCAGTTTAAATGTAATCTATTATTACTAGTCACATAGTAAACCAAGTCCATAATGCAATTTATAAGCGTCATATAAATAGAACTAGTACACGTAGAATACGGGGTGTTACAGTATGATAGTTTACATCCATGGATTCCGTTCATCCAAATTCCTCTATTTCAAATGGTAGAATTCCCCAATTGAGTCAGGGTTTTCTTCAATTATCATGGGTTCTTATCATTATTGACATAAATGATTGAATTATGATCTTTTCTGCATGAATTGATGAATTGCAATGCTTTTATGATGAATTCCCCTATGAACCCATGTGATCCCTATGTTTTCAAGTTACGAACTATATGTTTTCGGATTTTGATCTTCAAGGAAGAGTTTTATGAAATTGAGCATGTATTACTAGTTTTACATGAATTTATGTTGAAATCCATATCTAACCATGTTTTCTAAGAGTTGATTATTGAAATTGGGTTTCGACCTCAAGGAGGTAAATTATGGACTTATGCAATGTTTATGAAATCTATGCAAATTTTTTAAGGGTGCTTTGATAGTAAAGTACCAATGATGATGTTGTGTTATGAAAGGATATTCTCAGTAAAACACATACTATTATGATGTGAAAGGTTTTATCACATAGAAAGGATTCTTAGGTTGAAAGGTTTTCTCACCTAATTGAATCAAAGACTAGGAGCTATCTTAATGAAACTAGCTTGAATTGGTAGGCCAAGGGAATCTTTTCATGAGTAATGAAGTCAAGTAAGAAATGACTATTCCGTGAGAATTTATGCTTAGCACCGAGTTGATATTGATAGTAAGATGGAAGCTCTCCCATAGTAGAGGCCGGGTTTCCAAAGTAATCTCATGATATGAAAGCTCCCCCGTTAGTAGAGGTCGGATTTCTAGTAGCAATCTCCTTATCCCATAACTATGTGCCCACATAGGTTGATTAGCTAGTTGATCCACTTAAGCTAGAAGTTCAAGGTTCTACCTACGGCAAGTAGGACACCCCTTTTCGGTGTGGTTATAGCTCACATGGTCTCAATGTCGTATAAGGCTATTTCCCCACAAGTAAAAATGAACTAAGGTTACTCAAGGAGTATCACATATGAGTTCAAGGTTTTAAAGAAGAAGTTAGCTTGCATTGACCATGATTTATGACTTATGTTTTATAATTCTTTCATATTATGTTTAGGTTGGTCAATTGCATGTCATGAAATGAAATGTCCCTTTCAGCATGATTTAAATATTTTATGCATGGCTATCATACTTAGTATATTATTTTGTACTAACGCATACTCTTGCCTACATTTTCCCCGAATGTAGGGTCCGACAAAAAGGTTTCTGAGTCTCATGGCTAGAAGTTGAGTTCGTGATTTTACCGAGCTTTGCTGAATCCTCATGCTTCGATGATGGAGTTATTGTTTTAGTTTCTTTCTTGTATTTCTCTGTTGGACATGATGTATGGACTAGGCTCAATTTCATTCTATTGTGTTAGATGGCTATGATGAGACATGAGTTTAGACTTGCGCTTTTTGTTTTATAAAAAAATGTGTTGGACTTGGAATGTTGTTTTACTCTTATTGTTCTATTTCTTATGTTGTGAGAGCTAAGTGGCTTGTATGGAGTCCTTCGGGGTTCTATACGCCATGATACATCTAGGGGGTACCCCTGGGTCGTGACAAACTTGGTTATCAGAGCACAAGGTTTAGAATGGTCCTAGGATGTCTCATAAGCCAAGTCTAGTAGAGTCTTGTTCATGAGTGTGAAGCGCGCCACTTTTATGAATGAGAGGTTACAAGATTATTAGAAAGCTCCACTTCTTCCATTACTCTTAAGTCGTGCGATTGAGTTTAACTCTATATAGTCTCTCTCGTAATCCGTATCCTATGTTTTTCAGGATATGGCTACCCGAAGAGATTATGCTAGAAGGAATGTGAGGGATAATGCGTAACAAGAAGCTCCTCAAGTTCCGATCAATCTTTCGGCCGAGCATGTTTTTAATGCAAAGTTTAGGGCTGCTTTTCAAGTGTTGGTTCAAGCGGTGACGACCCCAGATAATAGGGAGGTGGTGGTTCCAGCAAGCTCATATGTGAATTCGGCAGCTTCAAGAGTGAGGGACTACACAAGGATGAATCAACTGGAGTTTCATGGTTCCAAAGTTGAGGAAGATCCTCAAGAGTTTATGGATGAGGTCTATAACGTGTTGATGATCATGGTAATTATCCCGGTGGAAAAGGCGGAGTTGGCCGCTTACCAATTGAAAGGTGTAGCTCAGATTTGGTATAATCAATGGAAAGAAGGGAGACCGAAAGATGTGGGTCCTCTTGATTGGGAGAAGTTTAAGGCGATGTTTCTTGATAGATTTTTTCCCCTTGAGATGAGGGAAGCTAAGGTACCAGAGTTCATTAACCTTCGACAAGGAAGTATGAGTGTGAGGGAATATGCTTTAAAGTTCACTCAGTTATCCATATATGCTCCAATAATTGTTTCCGATTTAATGGCTAAGATGAGTAAGTTTGTGTCGGGTGTGTCTGAAATGTTGGTAAAAGAGTGTCGAACCACAATGCTCATTCATGATATGGACATCTCTCGTCTCATGGTACATGCACAACAAATTGAAGAAGAGAAGCTCAAGGAAAGGTCTAGGGAGGCAAAAAGGGCTAAGACCGGTGATGGTAATTTCTCTAACACAAGGTCTGAGGGACAAGGTCATCCAAGATTCCAACAAAGGTTTTCCGGTCAAGGTTACTCCAAAACTCCTCCAAAGTTCAACCAAGATACGGTGTGTAACCCTAAGCCTCAAGGAGGTTATGGTAGTGGATCTTCATTGCCTAGGCCTAATAGTACTAAGTGTTGAAGGAAGCACGATGGTAAGTGCCTAGACGGCATAGATGGTTGCTTCGGTTTTGGTAAGAGTGGTCACGAAATGAGGGATTACCGGATGCTTATGGCTAAAGAAATATAGGGCAAGCAGGCTAATCCTAGTGGATTGGGTTTCAATGCTCCAAAGCAAAACCGTTTCTATGCTCTTCAGACTAGAGGTGAACAAGAGAGTTCTCCGGATGTGGTTACCGGTATGTTGTAATGTTTTCCAACTTGATGTATATACTTTATTTGATCCCGGCGCTACCTTGTCTTTTTTGACGCCCTATGTGTCGATGAGGTTTGATGTGCTTCCTGATGTGTTGTTAGAACCTTTTTCTGTCTCTACTCCTGATGGTGATTCTGTGGTGGCTAAGAGGGTCTATAGAAAGTGTCATGTTTCCTTGTCTTATAGAGTTACTCTGGTTGACTTGGTAGAGCTTGATATGTTAAACTTTGATGTTATCTTGGGTATGGATTGGCTGCACTCTTGTTATGCTTCTATTGATTGTAGAACTCGTGTAGTCAAGTTTCAGTTTCCGAATGAGCTTATCCTAGAGTGGAAGGGGGGAAATTCTATGCCTAAGGGTCAGTTTGTTTCTTATCTTACAGCTAGAAAGATGATTTCTAAGGGTTCCTTTTACCATCTAGTAAGGGTGAGGTATGTAGATTTTGAAACCCCTTCTCTTGAGCCAGTCCCCATTGTCAATGAGTTTCCGGAAGTGTTTCCAGATGATCTATCCGGTATTCCTCCCGAGCGGGAAATAGACTTCGGTATTAACCTTCTCCCAGATACGCAACTTTTCTTTATTCCTACTTATCGTATGGCTCCGACAGAACTTAAGGAGTTGAAAGAACAGTTAAAAGATTTGTTGGATAAGGGTTTCATCCGACCGAGTATCTCTCCATGGGGTGCTCCAATTTTGTTTGTTAGAAAGAAAGATGGGTCTCTTCACATGTGTATTGATTATAGACAGTTGAACAAGGTGACAATTAAGAACAAGTATCCTCTCCCAAGGATAGATAATTTATTAACCAACTTCAAGGAGCAAGTAATTTCTCTAAGATTGATCTCTGATCATGTTATCACCAATTGAGGGTAAAAGATGATGACACTACGAAGACAGCTTTCGAACTCGGTATGGTCATTATCAGTTTCTAGTAATGTCATTTGGATTGACTAACACTCCGGCAGCGTTTATGGACTTGACGAACATGGTATTTAGGCAATACCTTGACATGTTTGTGATTGTGTTTATCGATGATATTTTGATGTATTCAAGAAGTGTGAATGAGCATATTTATCATTTGAGGATCGTATTACAAATCCTTAAGGACCAACAACTCTTTGAAAAGTTTAGCAAATGTGAATTTTTGTTAAGGTCCGTAGCTTTCCTTGGTCATATTGTCTCAAGCAAAGGTATTGAGGTAGATCCTAAGAAGACGGATGCGGTCAAGAGTTGGCCTAGACCTCTAACTCACTCGGATATTAGAAGCTTTTTGGGTTTGGCTGGTTATTATAGAAGGTTTGTTAAGGGTTTCTCTTCAATTTCCTCTCCTTTGACGGCTTTGACTCAAAAGAAGGCTGATTCATATGGTCGGAAGCGTGTGAGAAAAGTTTTCAAGAGTTGAAATATAAACTTACTTCCACTCCGGTGTTGACCTTACCGGAAGGAATGGATGGTTTTGTCGTTTATTGTGATGCCTCAAGAATTGGGCTAGGGTGTGTGCTAATAGAAATTGGGAATGTTATTGCCTATGCCTCAAGGAAACTTATAATCCATGAGAAGAATTATCCTATTCACGATCTTGAGTTAGCGGCGGTCGTATTTTCCTTAAAGATTTGGAGACACTATTTGTACGGAGTTCATGTTGATATGTTTACCGACCAAAAGAGTTTGCAATATGTGTTTAATCAAAAAGATTTAAATTGTCGCCAAAGAAGGTGGCTTGAGTTATTGAAAGATTACGACATGAGTGTCCTTTATCACCCCGGTAAAGCTAATGTTGTAGAGGATGCTCTTAGTCGGTTGTCTATGGGTAGTGTTTCTCATATTGAAGAATAGAAGAATGAGTTGGTTTGAAATGTTCAGAGGTTGGCTCGATTAGGTGTTGAACTAGATGACTCCATCAAAGGTGGCTTTATGGTTCACAATGGTTCTGAATCATCTTTTGTGGCGGATGTGAAAGCCAAGCAAGGTCTTGATCCAATTTATGTAGAGTTGAAAGAGGCGGTGCTTAAGAAATCTGTTGAGCCTTTCTCCCAAGGGGGAGATGGTGTCCTTAGATACTAAGGTCGTTTATGTGTTCCAAATATTGATGACGTGAGGGAATAGATTTTGACAGAAGCCCATAGTTCGCGGTATTCCATTAACCCGGGAGACACCAAGATGTACCATGATTTACGGGAAGTCTATTGGTGGAATGGGATGAAGAAGGATATTGCGGGATTTGTGGCTAAGTGTCCAAATTGCCAACAAGTGAAGGTTGAGCATTAGAAATCGGGAGGTTTGTCCCAAGATATTAGCATTCCTACTTGGAATTGGGAAGACTTGAATATGGACATTATTGTTGGTTTGCATCGCACCCGGCGACAACATGACTCTATTTGGGTTATAGTAGATTGGATGACGAAATCGGCTCACTTCCTTCCCGTCAAGGTTTCTTATTTGGTGGTGTACTATTATTTTCTATCATGGTACCCAATTCACTTCTCATTTTTGGAAGTCATTCCAAAAGGGGATTGGCCCTAAGGTTAAGCTTAGCACGACTTTTAATCCACAAACAGATGGGAAAGTGGAGCGTACTATCCAAACTTTGGAAGATATGTTAAGGGCTTGTGTGATTGATTTTAAGGGTAATCGGGATGACCACTTGCCATTGATAGAGTTTGCCTATAGTAATAGCTATCACTCAAGTATCGATATGGCTCCATTTCAGGCCTTGTATTGTAGGAGGTGTAGATCTCCCATAGGTTGGTTTAAAGTGGGTGAAATTACCCTAATAGGTCCCGAATTGGTTCATGAAGCCATTGAGAAAGTTCGACTCATTAGAGAGAGGTTGAGAATGGATCAAAGTCGGAAAAAGTCTTATGCCGATGTGAGAAGAAGGGATCTAGAGTTTGATGTTAACGATTTGGTTTACTTGAAAATCTTACCCATAAAGGGTGTAATGAGGTTTGGTAAGAAGAGGAATCTTAGTCCCCGGTATGTAGGCCTATATCAGATTTTAAGGTGTGTTGGTAAGGTTCCTTATAAGTTAGATTTGCCAAATGAGTCGGCAACAGTGCATCCCATTTTCCATGTCACTATGCTTATGAACTGTGTTGGAGATCCGACATCCATAGTTTCCCTAGAAGGATTGGGAGTTGATGAAAATCTGTCTTATGAGGAAGTTCTAGTTGAGATTCTAGACCGGCAAGTTACGAGATTGAGAAACAAAGAAATAGTTTTTGTCAAGGTTTTGTGGAGGAATCAATTAGTTGAGGGTGCTACTTAGGAGGCCGAGGCTGATATGATGTCCTGATATCCTCATCTTTTTCCTTCTACTCCTATTCTAGCTTGAGGTAATGAGTTCCTCTTGAGTTGTCCTTGTTTTGGGATTCATGTGTTCTTATGTATTTCCATGATTTCCTTATGTTATGCATGTTCATGAAAAGTTGTGTTTTGAAAGAAAATAAGTTTACATGATTAGTGTTCCTCATGTTGTTGTGCACTGAGTATGAGTTGCCTATAGACTTCATGAGATGAATTGATGAACATGCATTAGCTATGCTTTTTGAGAGTAAATTGCATAGAGGCTCCATGAGATTGTGTTGAGCATGCTTTTGGCTTGGAGAAGATAGTTCCTCTTTGAAAATGAGTAATGTTAAAATTTCATGCATATTGGGTTGATAGATGTATTTCGTACTTCCTTATGTTGCATTTGAGTATGATGAGCTTGGAGTTGATGTTTCCTCCTTATTTATGTGCATTGCATGCATAATGGGCTGATAGAGTTAGTTCACCCCTCTTATAATGTTTTGAGAATTATGTCCTAGCTTGGAGTCGATAGTTTCTCCTCGGTTGTATGCATTGCATTGTCGGTTTGGTTGTTAGTTCATCTCCTACTTTTTTAGAACCAGTTTAAATCTCATTCGAGGGCAAATGATCCCAAGGGGGAGATATTGTAACCCCCCGTATCTGGAAAAAGTAAATGAATTTTTTTTTTGGAAGTTGCAGGTGCCAACCACGGCCCGTGGGTTGAACCTGGGACCGTAGGTGGGTCCGTGGGTTGTCCATCCTGCCTAGTGGTTGAGGCCAAGAACTACGGCCAGACCTACGGAACGTAGGTCAGGCTACAGTCCGTGGTAAGGGCCCATGGTTCGAGGCCCAAAAATCAAGTTTCTGACCACCTACTACGAATGTGCAGGACATACTGTTGGTCCATCCACGGTCCGTTGGTGGGAGGTCGTCGATGGCAGCTGGCAGTTATTTTTCAGGGGCAGTTAGGTATTTTTTTAATTAATTACTTCCTATACTATGTCGTTTTGCCTATATTTAGAACACCTATATAAGACTTTTAACCCCATAATTCACCCCATTTAATTCATTCTTCCAAATTTCCAAAAAAAACCAATTCCACTCCAAATATTCTATCTCTAGAAACTTGAAGAAGAATAAGAAGGATTCACCTAGGGTTTCAAGCGAAGGGTCCAATTTCTGCATTGAAGGCTAGAAATTGGAGTCAAGGCATGATAGTTTTCATCCATGGATTCCTTTCTTCCAAATTCCTCTATTTCAAATGGTAGAATTCCCCAATTGAGTTAGGGTTTTCTTCAATTATCATGGGTTCTTATCATTATTGACATAAATGATTTTTATGATCTTCTATGCATGAATTGATGAATTGCAATGCTTTTATGATGAATTCCTTTATGAACCCATGTGATCCCTATGTTTTAAAGTTACGAACTATATGTTTTGGGATTTTGATCTTCAAGGAAGAGTTTTATGAAATTGAGCATAAATTACTAGTTTTACATGAATTTATGCTGAAATCCATATCTAACCCATGTTTTCTAAGAGTTGATGATTGAAATTGGGTTTTGACCTCAAGGAGGTAAATTATGGACTTATGCAATGTTTACGAAATCTATGCAAATGTTTTAAGGGTGCTTTGAGAGTAAAGTACCAATTATGATGTTGTGTTATGAAAGGATATTCTCACTAAAACACATACTATTATGATGTGACAGGTTTTCTTATATAGAAAGGATTCTTAGGTTGAAAGGCTTTCTCACCTAATTAAATCAAAGAATAGGAGCTATCTTAATGAAACAAGCTTGAATTGGTAGGCAGAGGACACCATTTCATGAGTAATGAAGTCAAGTAAAAGATGACTATTCCGTTAAAATTTATGCTTAGCAGCGAGTGGATATTGATAGTTAGTTGGAAGCTCTCCCGTAGTAGAGGTTAGGTTTCCAAAGTAATCTCATGAGATGGAAGCTCCCCCGTTAGTAGTGGCCGGGTTTCTAGTAGCAATCTCCATATCACATAACTATGTGCCCACACAGGTTGATTAACTAGTGAATCAACTTAAGGTAGAAGTTCAAGGTTCTACCTTCGGCAAGTAGGAGACCCCTTTTCGGTGTGGAGTAGACACCGGATTCCATGTTATAGCTCACATGGTCTCAATGTCAGTTAAGGATTTTTCCCCACAAGTAAAAATTAACTAAGGTTACTCAATGAATATCACAGATGAGTTCAAATGTTTTAAAGAAGAAGTTAGATTGCATGTACCATGATTTATGACTTATGTTTTTATAACTCTTTCATATTATGTTTAGCTTGGTCAGTTGCATGTCATGAAATAAAATGCCCCTTTTAGCATGATTTAAATATTTTATGCATGACTATCATATTTGGTACATTATTTTGTACTAACGCATATTGTTGCCTACAATTTTCCCAAATGTAGTGTCCGACAGAAAGGTTTCTAAGTCTCGTAGCTAGTAGTTGAGTTCTTGATTTTCCCGAGCTTTGGTTAGTCCTCATGCTTCGAGGACGAAGTTATTGTTTTAGTTTCTTTCTTGTATTTCTCTTTTGGACATGATGTATGGGCTAGGCTCAATTTCATTCTATTGTATTAGATGGCTATGATGAGACATGAGTTTAGACTTCCGCTTTTCGTTTTGGATTTGGACTGTTGTTTTACTCTTATTGTTCTATTTCTTATTTTATGAGAGCTAAGTGGTTTGTATAGATTCCTTCAGGGTTCTATACTTCATGTTACATCTAGGAGGTAACCCTGTGTCGTGACATAAATATTAGTGTAAGGAAAATATGAGTAAAGTAAGAGTTGGCTTAACATGATAAAAGACAATAATGAAATTCTGAGTTTTATATAATATAACTTTAAAGAGAGCATACTACATTTAGGAAATTACAACTATATTATTTTAATGATTGAGATAATTTTTGTATGGGAAACCTAGAATCAAATTAAAAATAGTAATCATTTTAATGCTACTAGTGTCCACAATTTATTGGACAAAAAAAAATATTTTGGTGTAAAATTCACAACAGATTGAATCATAAGATAATCAAAATTTCTTTCTATTCAGACAATGTCTTCTGTGAACACGAGAGTCTTTAACAGGTTTAGGCATATCATGAAAGTCCAGTATTACAGTATTTCTCTTGGTTTTTCTTTGTTCTGCCAACCTTTCCCAAAAAATTTTCTAGCTTGATTCAAACTTCATCACCATGTTTTTGATGTTTTGTGTTTCTTTTTGCATTGGTCTCACAACTACAGAGTTGTGTTTTATTCTCTCAATTGGTCTCCTAATTATACTACAGTTGCTTTGTTTTTGTGGTGAGCAATATGAAAGAAGTTGCTTTTTATGAGGAGTGACTTGTACAACTTTCTTGATACACAATTTAATCTTTATTGTTTGTTTCTTATTTGAAGGCGAAGTAATATGATGTGTTCCTGTACCACTTTGTCTTTCTGTCTCAAACTTGTTTTTCTTGATCACTTAAATTTCATCACCAGCATTGTCGTCTGCATCATCATCAAGAATGAAGTCATCGTGGTCTTTAGAGTCCATCATCTTCTTGAATATCTTATTTCTTAACTTTCTCAAAGTTCACAGGATATATCACAATTTTATATTTTTTTGAATTATGAGGGTCTTCGTTATAGTTGTAGTCTGAAAGAGTTGGTATAAGAAAAAATACTTTTGGCTAACTATATTGAATTGACATGTGACATGATAATATTGGCCTCTTCAATATAATTCACGTGTCACACCATTTCACACGTGACGTCAAACAAGTGACCTCGTCAATTGTAGCTCAATTAAAAGACAATCCAACAAAAGTTAACCATTAATAAAAGGGAAAACTACTAACAAAAATATTTGTCTGTAGTTTTCCCTTTTATTAATGGTCAAATTTTGTTGGACTGTCTATTTAATTGAGATATATTTGACAAGGTCACTTGTTTGATGTCACGGATGAAATGGAGGGACACATGAATTCTATTGAAGGAGCCAATATTATCATATCACATGTTAATTAGATATAGTTGGCCAAAAATATTTGTACTTATACCAACTCTTTCAGCCCACGCCTATAAATAAGACCCTCATAATTCATATTTTTTTTTTATATATCCTATGTACTTTGAGAAAACGCAAGAATAACATATTCTAGAAGATAATGCACTCCAAAGACCACGATGACTTAATTCTTCATGATGATTAAGGTGACAATGCTAGTGATGAAAGTGAAGTGATCAAGAAAAATAAGTCTAAGAAAGAAAGACAGAGTGATAGAGGAAAACATCAAATTACTTAACCTACAAATAAGAAACCAACAATGAAGATTAAATTGTGTATCAAGAACACTGTACAAGTTGCTCCTCATCAAATGCAACTTCTTTTAAATTGCTTACCACAAAAACAGAGCAACTGCAATATAATTAGCAGAAAAATTGAGAGAACCACACAAAACTCTTTAGCTGTGAGATTAATGCAAAAAGAAATACAAAACATCAAAAACATGGAGATAGAGTTTGAATTAAGCTAGAGAAAATTTGAGGAATGATTGGCATAATAAGGAAAAGCAAAGAGAAAGACTGTAATGGTGGACTTTCATGATATGACTAAACCTGTGGAACACTCTCGTGCTCCTAGAAGACAATACTAGAATAGAAAGAGATTTTGATTATCTCATAATTCAATTTGTTGTAAATTTTACACCAAAACCTTTCCTGTTGTCTAGTAAATTGTGGACAGTAGTATGATTCAAATGATTACTATTTTTAATTTGATACTAAGTTTTCTATATGGAAATTATCTCAATCATTAAAATAAAATAGTTGCAATTTACTAAATAAAGATGTATTCTTCTTTAAAGTTATGTTATATACAACTTAGAATTTCATTTTTGTCTTTTATCATCGTAATCCAACTCTTGATTTACTCAATTTTCCTTACACTAATATTTAAAATCAAAATTATATTTATATCTCAGTTGGAAATGAGGAATTTTTCATCAATTCCCAAATAATTTGAACAATATCACCCTTGAGGATTTCTGCAAACGAATTGAAATACTATTAGAATCTATGAATCACTTGCGCGCAATGTCAAATGTTTTTAGATTTTGTTGGTATAATTATAGTAATTGAGGGCCATTATAATCTTCAAATAATGACACACTTTTTGTTGATGGGTTGTGTGGCTCTATACGACACATCTATGCTCTGTAAGTCGATGGACAACCTCTAATAATTAGTGCAGCAACAATAACAACAATGGAGACGCTCAAATTATTAATGCAACAAAAACAACAAAGGAAGAATGTTCAGATTTATACTCCTGTTTTACAACTTCTTTTGGAATTGAAGAAAATGGATGAGCATACGATGCGTGTTAGGATTTCAATTCATGGTGTACGTATCGTTTATATCTATTCTTAAAATATCTATTGGATTGGTAAATTTATCTTTATTTGTTGTTTTGGAACTTAACTATGGTGACTATACGTGATCAAAATAAAAAATTATCACACATATGGTGCATTATATTTGATGAATGGGTTGAAGAAATTATTATGTATTTCCATTTATTGAGTCTAGTTCTGGAAAAACTTGTAACATGGGGTGAGTGGATTTACTTTTAGTACCTTTTAATACTAGTTAATTATCGAAAATAGTCTCTCTACCTCGTAGTGATAAGGGTGAGTGGATTCACCGGGTATGCATTTGTTGTTCCGTGAAATGTCATGGTTCAACATGTGTGAAATTCAATATAGAAGGATCCAAAAAATAAAATAATGGACCGAACACTAGACAATTTTCAGAATTTCGCCCCGTTAGCCATGTAGCAATACTAAAATGAATTTAAGTTGAAGCAATTGAATGAAACAAGGCTGCAATTTGTTACTCTTACTTCAGCTCCAAAATATTCCTTTTTTATCTTTTAATCTGAGTTTTAGTTGACAATTTAAAAGTTAAGTATTGTATATTTATAATCTTTGTTTTACCTCATTTCACGCCCAATGAATTAATTTTCTTCCTCCGTCAACTTGTAAAGTAACACTTTTATTTCCTCTGCTTAAGAATGTAGAGATTAATATTTTTTCTTGTTGTTTTTTTGAACTATTTTGCAGATTGTTCCATTAATTAGGACTTACAAGGTACACATCAAAAGTACCTAATTTTATAATCATTTTTTCATCATATTAATATGGAGAAAGATTGTAATTTATAGTATTTTTATGTAGTTTTTCAAATATCTAAATGGTACATTAAAAATATTTGATTTTCTAACTAAAATAAGCTTAAAAATAAATTAAATTCACTCTTGTCAAGCAAATTGTGACAAATAAAAAGAGACGTAGGAGTTTATTGGTTCTAAATTAATAGTTCATACATATTCATTACATTTCTCAGATAGATATAGAATTTGGACAAAAGTTACTAGATTCGGCCAAACCCCCAACTCCTATTCTATCTCAACCCCTGCTAATAATACCACTAAAATCACAAATGTTATTAACCGTGAATAAGGAATTTTCTCCAATTGAGGATACAAACCATAGCGCAAAATAACATTCAAACAAATTAGTTATGCATGAATTTAAGGGCTCTGTTTGTTTCGGGAACAAGTTAATTTGAGATTAATTATCATTAGACAGTATTTTTATTCCATCCTCAATGAGGGAAAAAATAACACTACAATTATGGACAATTTATCCTATGTTTTTATGCCAAACAAACACGAGATAAATTCTGTCTTAAATTAATCCTCTAATTAATTATCTTTTATCCTCCATACCAAACAAGCCCTTAAAGATACTTATCCAAACCCGATGGTTTGAAAATGTTGTTACCTCAAGGTTACAAGGTAGCGTACTCCTAAATCATATAAGAAAAGTATATTTGTGGGCAGTTTAAATCAATATTGGAAAAGGGGAAAAAGTTTCTAAATTTGTTGCAGTCCTAAACAATATTGGAAAAGGGGAAAATATTTCTAAATTAGTGGGTATTCCTAAACATTATTGGAAAAGGGGAAAAAGTTTCTAAAAATCGTAGAACTAAGATGTATATAATTTTTAGAGGGACGCGAATTGTGATTGATCACCTTAAACAAATTACTCTTTTCTCAATTATTTCCAGAAGCACCTTAACAAAGACAAGCAGAGCCACAAACGTTAGAACAAGATAGAGAAGGTGCACAAGAGACTCCTACCAAATGCAGGAGAAAAGAGTGCACCACTGTTTAAACAAATAGCATTTTGTCGCCGTTTATGAAGATGAATGTAGAAGTTGCTCCTCCTCCTCATCCAAAACCAAGCAATTGTAGTTCAAGTAAAATACCAATTTAGAAATCATAACAAAGCATTGCAGTTATAAGACCAATGCAAAAAGAAACACAAAGCAATAGTGAGGAAGAGATTTGAATCAAGCAAGAGGAAATTTAAGGAAAGGTTAGCATATCAAAGGGAAGCCAAGAGACATATTGTAATGGTGGACTTTCATCAAATGCCTAAACATGCTAATGACCCGTGTGCTCCCTAGAACTGTTACAATAGGAAAAGGTTTTGAGATTATGATCATTCAAGTTGTAAATTTCTCACCATAATTTTTGTTCTTACTTTTTGTCTTGTAATTTTGGAGAGTATCAGCATTAACTTTATTTTTTAATTTAATGTGGGGTATGCCCTTTCTATATATGAATGATCTTTACAAATGTTGTAAATGCATATACAGAAAGTTGCAATCTAGAATATACATAAAGGTACTCAATTGACAATTCTTATAAATGCATACATATAGATGTTCCACATTAGGTGGTAAAGAGTTTCCTAACAAAGATGACTTCATACATTAGGGACTTAAACTCGAGATCTCTGATTAAGAAGAAAGGAGTACTTAGCATGTACCACCCCAAAAATTTTAAAGTTAAGACTCGAATCATTCTTTATTTGTGAATAAGATTGTACTTAGTGATTCTTAATTGTTCTTAGGTGTTAAGGTCAATTATTTAATTTGAAAATTATTTTTTATATGAAATAAGTTTACTAGAATACCCTAGCACAAAGTTGAGTTGAAGGTTTTCTTACCAATTGAGTTTCAATATGAGATTTACTAAGGTCAACTTCGAACAATCATATCTCTTAGAATATCAATAGCCTATCAAATTAAAGGTATTTTAATCTGCTTTCCAACAACAACAATTTTGTGTCAATCGGAGTTCCAAATAGAAATTTATGACTATTTTAGTAACCTGAGACAGTACATCGATGAATTAACCGACGAATAAGAAAATATACATTATTTTTAATTTGGTTTGTTTTAAATAACTTAAAAATCGACTAATTTGATTTTAGTTTTGGGTCAATAACCGACCAGATGTTTATTTTCTAGCCAATAATGTTCTAGTTGTTTTCATCATTAAAAAATCTCACAAAGATAAATTGCACAGCATCCCAAAGAAAGATATTGATGATCCAAAGAAAGAGGAAAATGAAAGTAGAGTTGAAGAGAGGTTCCAACGGAGATATGTAGGAAATGGGGAAGCTCAATTTGAAAACCCGAAGAATTATGATCTGGATATAAGGGCAGGTTTGTTTACTCTTTTGATTGGGTCGTGGTTTTATCCTGAATTTTATTTTTTCTTTTGGGCCATTTGATCTATTTTTTACAGACATATATTTTGAATTAAAGAAGCTACTACTCCATTATTGAACAAAAATACAAAAAACAAATAAATTGAAATTGCTAGTTATATTTTCTAAATAACTAGTATACCTAAAATGACTAGTAAGTAAAGTAATTTGTGCCTATTCCGGATTAGCATATGGTAAGACCCCAGATATAAATACCATTTTATTTGTAAATATTAGTGTAAGGAAAATATGAGTAAAGAAAGAGTTGGATTAAGATTATAAAAGACACTAATGAAATTCTGAGTTGTATATAATATAACTTTAAAGAAAGAATGCAACTACATTTAGGAAATTGCAACTATATTATTTTAATAATTGAGATAATTTCCGTACAGGAAACTTAGAATCAAATTAAAAAAAGTAATCATTTTAATGCTGCTGTTGTCCACAATTTATTAGACAAAAAGAAAGATTTTGTAACACCCCAGAAATATTTTGAGCTAAGACTCGAACCATCCTTCATTATGAGTAGAATTTTACCAAGGAATTTAAAATTTCTTAAGTGTTAAGGTCACTAGATGTAGCACCTTGAGTTCCAAAAAGAACTAAATTGGAAATAGGAAAATCTGAAATTTTGCAAGTTATGCTTAAGTTATGAGTTTTGGGTCAACTTCAAATGACTGTAAATCTTAGTACAAGATGATTTAGGTGGGCTACAAGATATCTAATAAAAGGTCTTTGAATTATCTTTCCAACGACTCCTAGTTTGCTAAGTTTCGAGATTGTATGTGTGAGTTATGCCCTTTTGAAGTCAAGCTGTCCAGTTAAGGAAAGTTACCCGAAAATAGTAAGGGGTACTTTGGTCTTTTCCTTACCAAATCAGATTTAATTCATTTTTAGTAATATCTTAAGGGTCTAATCCTATTAGGTTCAGTTTTATAATCCTAATATACGACTAGGGTTTTAGTTGAGAGTTCAAGAGGAGAAAAGAAGAGAAAAGAGGAGAAAAGAGGAAAGGATAAAGGCGTTCATCGAGATTCTTGAGTTTTGTTGTGGATTTTCGCCATGGGTTTGACCCCTAAGAGGTATGTAAGCTTCCATAGTGTTGGGTTTGTTCACCCACACGCCAATCATGATTTATTCAGCATAATTTCATTCTTGAAATTTAAGGATTTAAGTTCTTGATGAGTTCTTGATATGTGTTCTTGAAGTTTCCTTATCGATTAAGTTTTGATGTAAGATTCTACTTGGGTCAACTTCAAATGACCATATCTGCTAGAATATAAAGAGTTACGTGAGCCATAACCTATCCGGTTAAAGGTATTTGAATCTACTTTCCAACGCCACCAATTTTGCGTCAATCCAATTTCTGAGTAACAAGTTATGACTATTTTAACAACCTATACAGTGCTGTTATGAATTAGCCGATGGGAAAATATTAAAAAGGGTTGTTTTTGTTTTTTTACCTCCAAGAAAACCCTAAACGAATTTCTTGACTAATAAAAGGCTCAAAACAATCAGATTTTCATCTTTTAATCCATCATTCTCTTCTATCTCAAACCCTAAGACAAAACCCT